>JAUJEN010000107.1:0-55755 GCA_030448925.1 Citrus cavaleriei
AATTTTGTTCAAGGGCCTATTTTTTTGAGACACGGAGGCCCCCAAAGTCTCAAGGTATCTCGAGTCCCATGACGAAGTCGGGCTAGTCCTAATTTCTACGGCCATAGCCTACCCACAGGCCTTTTTCCGGGCTTGATTTAACTGCCAGCCTGCCTTTCTGCCAAGATTCCCATGGGCTTGCTCATGGCCCATTTTTATGAATATCGGAGGCTCCCTCGCGAAGACTCGGGTGTATTCCTGAGTCCTGGCTGATTTAGTTACACCCACCCTCAAGGCCAGAGCCCACCTGCTATATTTTTTTTCCGCTTGATTTAACTTATACTACTGGATGTTATTTTGCTGGCCATGCCTATTTTGGCACACACTGAGGGTTCCCCTGCAAAGACTAAGGTATCATTCCAGTCCGGGCGTGGATTTAAGTGGGCCAGCCTCCCCACCACAAAGGCTTGGCTGTCACCCAAGCTAGTGGCTTTTTTCTGCTGATTTATCGTGAGTTCCTGGCTGCTCAAGGAGTTATTCTGGGTACGCTTTGCTCAGCCTATTTTTTTGGTGACATGGAGGCCCTTCGCAGAAGTCTCAAGGGATTCCGAACCCATGGATGGGTTGGCCAGCCCCACCCCCAAGGCTCTAGCCACCCGCTTTGTTGGGTTTTTCCGCTTGATTAATCCTTGGTCGGCCTTCGGCGCTTATTCTTGTAGGCTGGTCTGCTGGGCCCATTTTTGGCATCATGCCTGCCTCGTGTATGGGTTATTTTGGGCGCTGCTTGCTCAAGGGGCCTATTTTTTGGTACACGGAGGCCCCCTCGCAAAGTCTCACAGATTCCGAGTCCGACGGATTGGCGGGCCAGCCCCACCCTGCTACAGCCCATCCAGCTTTTCAGGCTTTTTCCATTGGATTTAATCCTGGCTCTGGCCTTCGGGCGTTATTTTACGGCCTGGCCTGCTGGCCTATTTTGAGACTCGAGGCCCTCAGAAAGTCTCAAGGCATTCCGAAACTGGTGGATTTGTCGCCTCACTTAATTTCCCCAAGGCTATAGCCCACCAAGCTTGGTGGCCTTTTTCTGGATTTAACTTTGCTTCTGGCCTTCGGTCGGTTATTTTGGGCGCCGCTTGCTCAGCGGGCTCTATTTTTGGCACAATGGAGGCCTCGCAAAGTCTCAAGGCATTCCGAGTCCGCTGGACGGCGGGGCCACCTCACTTCTGCTGGTTGCCCACCATGTAGGCCTTTTTCCGGGGCTGGATTTGCATCTCTTGGCGCCTGCCTCAAGGCATTTTGGGAGCGGCTTTGAACCATGTATATTTGGCACGGAGGTGCTTCAGTCTCGCGGCATTCCGAGGCCTGGTGATAAAAGCTGGGCAGCCCTACCCCCTAAGGCTATAGCGCATCTAGTTTTAGTGGCCTTTTTCCGGCTGTGGGATGACCATGCCTGCTCGAAAGAAGAGAGTTTTGGCCGCGATCGTTTCAAGGTCTATTTTAGACACGGAGGCCTCTGCAGTCTCTTTGCATTCCGAGTCCAAGGATGAAGTGGGCCAGCTCCACCTCAAGGCTATAGCTCACCTGCTTTTGGGGTCTTTTTTCCGCTTGGACGACCCCATGACCCGCCTTCGGTGGGAAATATTTTTTGGCCGCGGCTTGCCCACGGCCTATTTTTTGTGAGACACGAGGCCTCTAGTTCATGTATCTGAGGCCGGGCGGATCGGGTTGGCCAGCCCCACTCCCCCAAGGCTATAGGACTACCCGCTTTTGTGGTTTTACCGCTGGATTAACTTGGCGCCTGCCTCGGGCGAAATATTTTTGAAGTGGCTCAAGGGCCTATTTTTGGTACACTGGAGGCTCCTCGCAGTCTGCTGACTCAGACTGGTGATTTGGTTGGCTCGCTCCTACCCCCAAGGCTATAGCCTACCCGCTTTTTGTGGCTCTTTTTCCGCTGGATTTAACTTACGCCTGCCTTTCAAGGCGGTTATTATTATTTTGGCGCGCTTTAATTGCTGCCTATTTTTGGCATTAATGAGCCTCGCAGTCTCGTAAGCATTCCCGAGCCCGGGCGGATAAAGATCTAGCCCTTGCCCCCTAAGGCTATTGCCCACCTGCTTTTGTATTCTTCCGTATTTAACTCACACCAAGCCTTCTGGCAGTTATTTTATGCTACCACCATGGGCCTATTTTATACACTTGAGGCCCCCTCAGAAGTTCAAGGCATTCCGGGAGTCCGGGCGGATTTAAATGGGCCAGCCCTAATTTCAAGGCAATCGCCGCACCCGCTTTGTGGCCTTTTTCCGCTGAACGAACTTGGCGCCTGGCCTGGCAGTTATTTTTGGCTGCTTTGCTCATGTGCATTTTACATACCCAGGCCCCTGCAAAGTCTCATGGGCATTCCGAGTCCGGGCGGATTGCTCAAGGCCCACCCCAAGTGCCAAGGCACCACCTGCTTTTAGATCTTTTCCGCTGACGACCCATGCCCAGCCGGAGAGTTTTATCATGGGCTTCACCAAGGGCCTATTTTTGGCACACGAGGCCTCAAGCAGTCTCAAGGCTCCCTTGTCTGTGTGCACGGGTTGGCCAGCCCCACCTCAAGGCTATAGCCCACCCGCTTGGTGGCCTCCTCCTTCCGGGCTGGACTAATCCTCAGCCTTCCGGCCTTCGGCAGTTATTTTCAAGGCTGGCTTGTCTCAAGGCCTATTTTGGTACACGGAGGTCTCTGCAAAGTCTCGCTGCATTCCCGAGTCCGCTGATTTGAGTGGCCAGCCCCACTCCCCTGGGCTACTATAAATTTCACCTGCTTTATTACTTTTCCCATGGGACGAACTCTGGCGCCCGGCCGCTTCTGGCCAGTTATTTTTGAAGTGGCTTTGCTCATGGGGCCTATTTTTGGTACATTATCGAGGCCCTCGAAGGTCTCAAGGGCATTCCTAGTTCGGAAGTGGATGGGTTACCAGCCCCACCTCAAGGCTATAGCCCACCTGCTTTTGTGGACTCTTTCATTGGATTTATCTTGATGCCTGCCTTCGTATGGCTATTTTTGGGAGCGGTTGTCCGCGGTCTATGTTTATGATGGAGGCCGCCTGCAGTCTCGGGTATTCCTAGTCCGCGGACGGCAAGTCCCCAGCCTCACTTCTGGCTGGGCTATAGCCGCCCACCTGCTTTTGTGGCCTTTTCCGCTTGGATTTAATCTCTTGCTTCGGCCTTCGGTCGGTTATTTTGGGCGCTGCTTATGCCTATTTTTTACATTATGGAGGCCTCTTAAAGTCTCATGGTATTCCGAGTCCGGCGGACGAAGTTGGCCAGCCCCACCCCCCAAGGCTATAGCCCACCTGCTTTTGTGGCTTTTCCTGGATTTAACTGGCGCCCGGGTTGGCGGAGTTATTTTACGGGCTTTGTCCATGCCTATTTTTACATTTGAGGCCTCTCGTAATGTCTCAAGGCATTCCGAGTCCAAGTGGACGAAGTGGCCAGCTCCACCGCCAAGGCTATAGCCCACCTGCTTTTTGTGGGCTTTTTTCATTGGATTTAATCTCTTACGCCCTGCCGCTTCTGCCAAGTGTTTTTTTAGGCATGGCTTTGCCTGCCTATTTTTAGCATTAATAGACGCCTCGCAGGTTGTCTCGCGTATCTTTAGTTCGGGCGGTCGAAGTTGGCTAGCCCCACTTCTGCTATTATAGCCCACCTCTTGTGGGCCTCTTCATTGGATCGAATTCACATGCCTGCCTCGGGCGGTTATTTTTTGGCGCCGGGTTTCTCATTCGCTGCCCATGTTTACATTTGAGGCTCCCTCAGAAAGTCTCAAGGCATTCCGAACCGGGCGGATTTGGGTGCTGGCTGGCCTCCCCTGGGAGCACAATATAGGCCCACCCACAGGGTTTTTCCGCTGACGCATTATAGCGCCTGCCTGGCGGTTATTTTAAGCGGGCTTGTCCGCTGCCTATTTGCACACGGAGGCCTCGCAGATCTCGGCATTCCTAGCTCGGCGGATTTGCTGGCCAGCCCCACCCCAAGGCTATAGCTCTACCTGCTTTTTAGTGCCTTTTTCCGCTTGGGATTTAACTTGAAGCGCCTCAGCTCTGTATGGTTATTTTTGGGATTTAGCTTCAAGGCATATTTTTGGCACACGGAGGTTCCCAATGTAAGGTCTCACGGCATTCCGAGTCCCGCGGACGAAGCTGGCCAGCCCCACCCCGGCTATAGCTCCACCTGCTGGTGGCCTTTTCCGCTTGGATCGATCTCATGCCTCACGGGCGTTATTTTTAAGACGCTTTGCCTGGGTGGCCTATTTTTAAGGCTACACGGAGGCCTCGCAGCCTCGAATTTAAGTCCGCGGATTTGCTGCCAGTCTGCACTTCAAGGCTATAGCCCAATTGCTTTGTGGGTTTTTTCTGACGTGACCCCATGCCTGCCTTCGGGCGGGTGCCACGGCACGGCTGTCTGCCTATTTTTTATATTAATGGAGGCTCCTCGCAGTCTCAAGGCATTCTGAGTCCCAAGGATTAAGTGGGCCAGCTTCCACCTCAAGGCTATAGCCACCTGCTTTTGGGGTCTTTTTCACTGGATTAACTTGGCGACCTGGGCCTTCGGTGAGACATTTTGGTCATGGCCACCAAGGCCTATTTTTTGGGCACTTGCAGCCTCGGAAGTCTCGTGCCTATCTCGAGTCTGGGCGGATGTTGACTAGCCCCAATTTCTATGCTATTGCCCACCCGCTTTTGTGGCTCATTGTGTAATGAATCTCTCATGCCTGGCCTTCAAGTAGTTATTTTGGGCGCTACTTTTGCCTGCTGCCCATTTTTTTATACTTGAGGCCCCTCGTAGTCTTTCAGGGTATCTGAGTCCATGGATGGCGGGCCAGCCTTAATTTCTAAGGCAATTCCGGGTCACGCAACGGCTACTTTTTTCCGCTTGAACGATCTCATGCCTGGCTCAAGAAGATTTTGGGCTGCTTTGCCTGGGCTGCATTTTTTGAGACACGGAGGCCTCTAAAGTCTCACAGACTCAGTCCGGGCGGATTAGTTGGCCAGCCCACCTCTATGGCTACAGCCTACCTGCCAGGTGTGGCCTTTTTCCGGCTGGATTTAATCATGCCCGGCTCAAGGGTTATTTACGCTTTATCCAAGGGCCTATTTTTTACATTAATGGAGGTGCCTTCAAAGTCTCGTACATTCCGAGCCCGCGGATAAAGTTGACTCAGCCCCACTCCCCTAAGGCTATTGCCCACCTGCTTTGTATTTTTTCCGCTTGCATGAATCCCATGCGCCTGCCTCTGGCAGTTATTTTGATGGCTGCCTTTGCTCAAGGGCCTATTTTTTTTTATAACACGGAGGCCCTCAGAAGTCTCAAGGCATTCCGAACTGGGCGGACGGCGGGCCACAGCCCCACTCCCAAGGCAATGGCCTCACCTGCTTTGTATTTTTCCACGAACGTAACTGCTTCATTGGCAGTTATTTTTGGCTGGGCTTTGCCTGCTGCATTTTTACAATGGAGGCCTCAGAAAGCCTCAAGGGCATTCCGAGTCCATGGATTTGGTTAATAGCTCCACTTTCTAAGGCTATAGCCCACCTGCTTTTGGGGTCTGCTGACACTTGCCCCAGGCTGGAGGCTTTGGTCATGGGCTTCACCAAGGGGTCGACATTTTGGCACACGGAGGCCCCCTCTGTCTCGGGCATTCCTTGTCTGCACGGTTGGTCAGCCCCACTCCCCAAGGCCATGCTTCTCCCACCTGCTGTGGCCTTTTTCCGCTGGACGAACTTGGCGCCCCGGCCTTCGGGCAGTTATTTTTGGTCGCGGCTTTGTCCGCGGCCTATTTTTGGCACACGGAGGCCCCTCGCAAAGTCTCGCGGCATTCCGAGTCCGGCGGACGAAGTGGGCCAGCCCCACCCCCCAAGGCTATAGCCCACCCGCTTTTTACGGCTTTTCCTGCTGGACGACCCCATGCCTCGCCGGCTGGGCGGTTATTTTTGGCTGGCTTGCCTCATGCCTATTTTATACAATGGAGGCCTCGAAGGTCTCATGTATTCCTAGTTCAAGGATTTGCTGGTCAGCCCCTAATTTCTGGCTATAGCTCACCTGCTGGTGGGCTCTTCTGGCTGGATTTAGAATTTGGCGCCTGGCCTTCAAGCGGTTATTTTAGAGCGCTTTGTCCAGGGTTCAGGTTTACAGATGGAGGCCGTGAAAGTCTCAAGGCATTCCCGAGTCCGCGACGATGCTGCCCAGCCCCACACCTCAAGGCTATAGCCCACCCGTTTTTGTGGCCTTTTTCCGCTGGACAAACTTGGCGCCCCGGCCTTCGGGCGAAGACATTTTATATGCTGCTTTGTCCTGCTGCCCATTTTGGCACACGGAGGCCCTCGCAGTTTCCTTTTCATGGCATTCCGAGTCCGGGCGGACGGAAGTTCGCTTGCAGCCCCACTGCCCCAAGGCTGAGCCCCACCATGGTGGCCTTTTCCCGGCTGGACGACCCTATGCCTCCTGGCGGTTATTTTTGGGCGCGGCTTGCCTGCGTCGGTTTTTTACATTAATGGAGGCCCTCGCGAAAGTCTCAAGGACCCGAGTCCGCGACGGCGGGGCCAGCCCCTAATTACTAAAGGCTATGGGCCTCCACCCGCTTTGTGGCCTTTTTCCGGCTGGACGTAATCTCTCATGCCTGCCGTCGGGCTGTTATTTTGGCATGGCTTGCTCATGCCTATTTTTATACACACGGAGGCCTCTCTTTAAGGTCTCGGCATTCCTAGTTCGGGCGGATTTGTTGGGCTACCCCACTGCCAAGGCTATAGCCCATCTGGCGCAGGGCTTTCCAGCCTGATTTAACTGCATGCCTGGCCTTCGGCATGTTATTTTGCGGGCTTCATTCAAGGCCTATGTTTGAGACGGAGACCCTCAAAGTCTCAAGGCATTCCGAGTCCGCGGATTTAAAATTTGGCTACAGCCCCACTTCAAGGCCAGTAGCTCACCTGCTTTTTGTGGCCTTTTTCCATGGATTTAATCCTTGGCGCCTGACTTGGCGGTTATTTTTAAGCGCTTTCCAAGGCCTATTTTACACACGTAGGCCCCTCGTGAAGTCTCACAAGATTCCGAGTCCGGGCGGACGGTTCACAGCCCCACCGCCCAAGGCTAGCTCACCTGCTTGTGGCCTTTTTCCTGCTTGATTTAACTTGGCGCCCAAGCTGGTGGTTATTTTTGGCTGCTGGCTTTGCCCAGGGTCATTTTTGTGCTGACGGAGTCTCAATGTCTCACAAGATTCCGAGTCTCAAGGGATTTAAGTGGGTCAGCCCTGATCACTGGCTAGAAAGCCCACCCGCTTTTAGCCTTTTCCGCTGGATTAATTGCTCAAGGCCGATCTGCCGGGCGCGTTATTTTGGCATGGCTTTGCCCATCAAGCCTATTTTTTATATTACACGGAGTTCTCGGCCACGCCTCTCACCTTATTCCAGGTCTCGTGATCTAAATCTGGCCAGCCCCACCCCAAGGCTATAGCCCACCTGCTTTCAGTGGCCTCTTTCCCGCTGGGATTTAACTTGGCGCCTGACCTCAGGCGGTTATTTTGTGGCTTCAGGTGCCTCATGCCTATGTTTACGGCACATGGAGATCTCAGAAGTCTCGGGCCTCATTCCGAAGTCTGGCGGACGGTTTTAACTTGGCCAGCCCCACCCCTTTTGCTATAGCCCACCTGCTTTTCAGTGGCCTTTTTCCACGGACGATTTGAACAGCGCCTGCCTGGCGGTTATTTTGCTGGCACTCCGCTCATGCCTATTTTTGCACACGGAGGCCTCCTGCCGCAAATCTCAAGGCATATAGCCTTTTAGCTCGGACGAACTTTGGTAAGGCTAGCAATCTCCTCCCAACGAAGTTGGCCCCTGCTTCGCTGCTATAGCCACCCAGTGCTTTTATGGCCTATTCCGCTTGGCAACTTGGCGCTCCCCAGGCCTTCACAGGCGGTTATTTTTGGCACGCTTAGCTTGCTGGGCAAGAGTCATGTTTTGCACACGGAGGCCCTAGAAAGTGTCTCATTCCAAGGTCCATGGACGAGTTGGCCAGCCCACTTGGACGAACTGGCTCGCCTTCGATGTTATTTAACGGCTTTGTCTAAGCCTAAGCCCCACTCTGCAAAGGCTATAGGCCCACCACAGGTGGTGCCTTTTCCGCTTGACAACTGCCATACTCGCCTTCGGGCGGTTATTTTTGCACGGCTTCAAGGCTCATGTCACTTTTTGGCACACGAGGCCTCGCAGAAGTCTCACTGGAGTAGCATTCTGAGTCCGGCGGACGAAGTTGGCCAGCCCCACCCCCTAAGGCTATAGCCCACCTGTTTTTGTGTCATTTTTCCGCTGGATCTAATCTTGGCGCCTGCCTTCGGCGTTATTTTGGGCTGCTCAAGCCCATTTACACTTGGAGGTCAGAGTCTCCCCCACTCAGATTCCGAACTTGGCCAGCCCCACCCCTATAGCCCACCTGCTTTTGGCCTTTTTCCGCATTTAATCCTGCCCTGCCTGGTTGTTATTTTTGTTATCTACGGCATTTTTTTGGCACACGGAGCCTCTCTCATTTGAATTCCAAGTCCGCGGATAGCCCCCACCGCCCCCAAGGCCCATGCTAGCCCACCCGCTTACTAGCCCCATCCCTAAGCAAGGCACCTCCTGCTTGTGGCCTTTTTCCAGAGGATCTTGAGCATACTCGGCGCCTCTCGGCCGGGCTGTTATTTTTTACGGGCACCATGTGCTCTGCTTTTTTTTACACACTGAGGTCTCCAAGGGCATTCTAGTTCATGGCGGGTTGGCCATTGCCCCAATTGCTTTTGGCCTCTTTCCGACGTCCACAGACGGAGACCCCTCTACCTGCATCTGGTGTCCGCGGAGCCCCACTAATGCCAAGGCTATAGCCCACCTGCTTTTGTGGCCTTTTTCCATTGGATTTAAATCTCATGCCTTCGGGCGTTATTTTTATGGCACGGCTTTGCCTCAAGGGGCCTATTTTTACACACGGAGGCCCCGCAGTTTCGTGCTCACAGCATTCCGAGTCCAAGGATTTGTTCGCCAGCCCCACCGCCCACGCCTATAGCCCACCCTTTTTTGTCGCCTTTTTCCGCTGACTTATCTTGCAAGCTGCCTTCAGGCGTTATTTTTGGCTGGCTTTGCTCATGCCTATTTTTTTAGTACGGAGGCCCTCGCAGAAGTCTTTGCATTCGAGTATCCGGGCGGATTTAAGGGTTCGCCAGCCCACTTGGGCTATAGCCCACCTGCTTTTTGTGGTCTTTTTCCGCTGGATCTAACTTTCTCTGGCGGATTTTTGAGACACGGAGGCTCCTCTTGGCTGAGACCGGGCGGATCTCTTCTTGGCCAACCCCCAGGCATTACAGGCCACCTAGAGTCTCACAGATTCCGAATGTCCGCGGACGCCTCTTGTCCTTCGGCTGTTATTTTGGGCGGGCCAGCCTGAGGCCTATTTTGCTAGCCCCACCATCAAGGCCAGCCCGACCAAGGCTATAGCCCACCTGCTTTTTGTGGCCTTTTTCCGCTAACTTACGCCTGGGTGGTTATTTTAGGCTAACTTGCTTCGCACGGAGACTGGGCCAAGAAGTTTCTGTGCGGGCGGGGTTTGGGCGGTTTGGTTATTTTCTTTAATTTCAAGGCTACAACCTCTGCATGGCTTTGCTCATGCCTGCTGTGCTCTGGGCGGGCCTTTTTTTACTGGCACACGAGGCCCTCGCTCGGCCCCCAGCATTCCTAGTCGGGCGGAGGGCAAGCCCCACCGCCCAAGGCTATAGCCCACCTGCTTGCAGGCATTCCCCTAACTTGGCGCGCCCGGCCTTGGCGCCTTCGGCGTTATTTGGGCGCTGCTATGGCCAGATTTTTTGGCATGCCTCTTGTCCCAGTCCGCGCGATTCTTTGGCCGGAGCCTTAGCCCACCCGCTTTATGGCCTTTTTTCCTCGGCCTCTTCATTTCATCTCATGACCTGAGTCCTTTCTTCGGCGGTTATTTTGAAAGTTGGCTCCCACCCCAGGGCTGGATCATGCCTGACGGAGACGAAAGTCTAGCCCCATTCCGAACTTCGCTGTTCCCGGGCGATAAGGGCCAGCCCCACCCGCCCATAGCCCACCTGCTTGTAGGGCCTTTTTCCGCTGACGACTAACTTGGCTTCCGGCTGGGTCCTTCAGGTTATTTTTGGGCATAGATTTTTGACACACGGAGGCCCCGCTCGCAATGCTGGCATTCCACTGAGTCCGGGCGGACAAGTTCGCCAGCCCCAAGGCTATAGCCCACCTGGTGGCTTAGGCTGGATTTTCCAACTGGGCGCCTGCCGTTCGTATGTTTTGGGCGCGGGCTTTGCTCATGCTCCTATTTTTAAGTATTACGGAGGCCAAGAAGTCTCGCAAGGTGTCTCGCTGCATTCAGTCTCACGAAGTTGGCCAGCCCCACCGCCAAGGCTATAGCCCACCCTTTTTTGTGGCCTTTTTTCCGCTGGATTTAACTTAGCGCCCGGCCGGCGCGGGTTATTTTAAGCATGGCTGCCCGCGATATTTTTTATAATATCGGAGGCCCTCGCCTGAAGGTCTCGCGGCATTCCTGAGTCCGGGCGGACGGGTTGGCCAGCCCCACCCCCCAAGGCTATAGCCCAATCTGCTTTTGTGGGCCTTTTTCCTGTTGGATTAACTTGGCGCCTGCCTTCGGGCATGTTAGCTGCTGTAGGCCTATTTATCAATAATCTCAAGGGCGGCAGACGTCTTAAGAAAGCATAGCCCACCTGCTTTTTGGCCTTTTTTCCGCTGGATTAATCTTGGCTGCAGTTATTAAAGGTCCTACGGAGGCCTCGAACTTTCGAGTCCATTTGGTCAGCCCCACCCCCAAGGCTATAGCCCACCCGCTTTTTGTGGCCTTTTTTCCGCTTGGATAACTTGCGCCTCAGCCTTCATGGGGTTATTTTGGACGGCTTAGGGACTTGAGCCATCCCACCCCTACAATATTATAGCGCCCATTTTTACACACAGGCCCTAGGTCTCGCAATTCCAAGTCCGCGGACGGTTGGCCAGCCCCACTCCCAAGGCTATAGCCCACCCTTTTCCGCTGGATCTCATGTCCTGCCTTTCGATGTGTTATTTTTGGCACTTGCCCATGCCTATTTTGGCACACGAGGCCCCTCTTTGAAGTCTCAAGCTGAACAAGTCCATGGACGGTTGGCCAGCCCCACCCCCACCGCTATAGCCCACCCGCTTTTGTAGGCCTTTTTCCGCTGGATCTAACTTGGCGCCTGCCTTCAAGGGCGTTATTTTTGGGCACGGCTTTGCTCATGCCTATTTTTTATAACACGGAGGCCCTCACAGTCTCGGCATTCCGAGTCTGGCGGATTTGGTGGGCCAGCTCTTACACCCTGGCTATAGCCCACCTGCTTTATGGCCTTTTTTCCGCTGGATTTAACTTGGCCTGCTCAAGGCGGTTTTTTTTTGGTTTGCAGCCTACTTTTATATTGGAGGCCCCTCGCAGTCTCGGAATTCCCTGGCGGCATATAGCCCACCGCTATTGTGGCCTTTTTTCCGCTTGGATCTAACTTACGCCCCCGCCTGGGCGGTTATTTTTTGGGCACGCTTTGCTTTTTTTTACACGGAGGCCTCGCAGAAGTCTCGCATTCCACTCAGTCCGGCGGACGTTGTTGGCCAGCCCCACCCCCAATGTTATAGCCCACCCGTTTTTGTGGCCTTTTTTCGGCTGGATTTAACTTTGGCGCCTGGCTGGCTGTTATTTTGGGCAGCTTGCCTGCAGCCTATTTTTGGTACACACGGAGGCTCGAAAGTTCAAGCATTCCAAGTCCGGACGGTTGGGCCAGCCTGCCCCAAGGCTATAGCCCACCTGCTTTTGTGGCCTTTTTCCATTGGATTTAATCTTGCTTCAAGCCCTCGGCTGGCGTTATTTTTAAGGGCTGGGCTGCCAGGGCTTTTTTACACACGGAGGCCGTAAAGTCTTGTCCCACCTCCGAGTCCGCGGATTAGTTGGCCAGCCCCATCCCTCAAGGCTATAGCCCACCTGCTTTTTGTGGCCTTTTTTCCGCTGGATTTAACTGGCGCCTGGCCCTTTAGGCGGGTTATTTTTGGGGCAGCTTTGTCCTGGATATTTTGGCACACGGAGGCCCTTTTGCAAAGTCTCAAGGCATTCCAACCGGGCGGATGATGTTGGCCAGCCCACCCAAGGCTATAGCCCACCTGCTTTTGGCTTTTTCATGGATCTTAACTTTGGCGCCTGCCTCAAGGCGGTTATTTTTGGGCATGCTTTGTCCCATGGACTATTTTTGGCACACGGAGGCCCCTTGCAAAGTCCCATTCGAGTCCAGCGGATCTAACTGGGCCAGTCAAGACTCTCCCAAGGCTATAGCCCACCTGCTTTTGTGGTCTTTTTCCCGCTTGATCGCCTGCCTCGGGTTATTTTCAAGGCTGTGTCCTCGCCAGGCTCTATTTTTTGGCACACGGAGGCCTTGTGATCCGGCGTACGAATTGGCCAGCCCCACCCCCCAAGGCTATAGCCCACCCGTTTTTGTGGCCTTTTTCCTGGATCTAACTTTGGCGCCACTGCCTGGCGGTTATTTTTATGCTGAGCCCAAGGCCTATTTTGGGCACACGGAGACCGGCCAAAGTCTCGCGGCATTCCAAGTCCGGCGGACGAATTTGGCCAGCCCCACCCCCAAGGCTATAGCCCACCCGTTTTTGTGGCCTTTTTCCGCTGGATTTAACTTATACCCGCCTGGCGAAGATTTGGCTGCTTGACCATGGCCTATTTTTACACGGAGGCCTCGCAGTCTCGGCCTATTCCGAGTCCCAATGGCAAGCAAGGCTAAGGGCCCACCTACAGGCTTTTCTGCCTCGCTGGATCTTGGTGCCTGCCCTCAACGCCATGGCCCTATTTTTACACGGAGGTCGCCAGAAAGTCCCCCCATTTGAAGTCCGCGGATGAAGATGGCCAGCCTTTCAAGGCTAAGCCCACCTGCTTTATGGCCTTTTTCCGCTGGACGAATTTGGCGCCTACTGCCTGGGGGTTATTTTGGCATGGCTTTCATGCCTATTTTTGGTACATTGAGGTCGATCGCAGTCTCATTCCAGTCCGCATGGACGGGTTTGGCCAGCCCCACCCCCAAGGCTATACCCACCTGCTTTTTGTGGCCTTTTTCCGCTGGATTTAACTCTTGCCCGCCTTCGGCGGTTCTTTTTGGTGCCGCTTGATGTCCTGTGGAAAATTTTTAGCACACGGAGGCATTCCTTCAAAAGTCCCATTCGGAGTCCTGAACTGCAGACGAGGTTGGCCAGCCCCACCCCCCAAGGCTATAGCCCACCCGTTTTATGGCCTTTTTCCGCTTGGATTAACTTGGCGCCCAGCTTCGGTGGCGGTTATTTTGGCCATGCTTTGCCCAAGGCCTACTTTTGGCACACGGAGGCCGCTCGCAAAGTCTCATCCCATTCCGAGTCCGGCGGACGAACTTGGCCAGCCCCACCCCCCAAGGCTATAGCCCACCCATTTTTGTGGCCTTTTTTCCGCTGGATCGCAACTTGCCCAGCCTGGCTGTTATTTTTGGGCGGCTTCCAGCTGGCCTCGGCCTATTTTTGGCACACGGAGGCCTCTAGCAAAGTCTCGCCCCATTCCGAGTCCGGCGGACGAATTTGGCCAGCCCCACCCCCCAAGGCTATAGCCCACCCGTTTTTGTGGCCTTTTTCCGCTGGACGAACTTGGCGACCCGGGCTTCGGGCGGTTATTTTTAGGCTTTTGCCAGGGCCTATTTTTTTGCTTTTTACACGGAGGCCGCAGAAGTCTCAAGAATTCACCACGGTTGGCCAGCCCCACCCACTCAAGCAGCCTCCCGCTTTTGTGGGCCTTTTTCCGCTGGATGGACGTTGGCGCCTCTAGCTCGGGCGTTATTTTGACGCTGCCCCGCCCAGCCTATTTTTTACACGGTGGCCAGGCCTGCAAAGTCTCGCCCATTCCGGTCCGGGCGGACGGGCCAGCCCTCACCCCCGCTTTATGGCCTTTTTCCGCTGGATTTAACTCTGGCGCTGGGGCGGTTATTTTTGGGCTGCCGCTGGGCTCATTTTTGGCACACGGAGGTCCTCGAAAGTTCGCCTATTCAGTCCGGATAAATTGGCCTTCCCACCCCCTAAGGTAGCCCACCTTTGCGGGCTTTTTTCCGCTGGCTTGCCTCGGCGGTTATTTTGGGCGGCAAGGCCTATTTTTTTCGAGGCCCTCAAGAAAGTCTCATGGCATTCCAAGTCCGGGCGGACGGTTGGCCAGCCCCACCCCCCAAGGCTAAAGCCCAACCGTTTTTGTGGCCTTTTTCCGCTGGACTAACTCCTGCGCTCTGCCTCATGGTTATTTTTCAGGGCGGGCTCTGCTTCAAGACCCATTTTTGGTACACGAGGCCCTCGCAAGGTCTCACGCCCCCATTCCTAGTCCCGGATTTAACTTGGCCAGCCCCACCCCCCAAGTCTATAGCCCACCCGTTTTTGTGGCCTTTTTCCGCTGGACGAACTTGGCGCCACGGCCTTCGGGCAGTTATTTTTGGGCACGGCCTATTTTTACTCACGAGGTCGATCGCAAAGTCTCCATTCCGAGTCCATGGACGAACTTGGCCTTCCCAGCCCCCAAGGCTATAGCTCACCTGGCTGGCCTTTTTTCCTGGACGAATCTTGGCGCCTCGGCCTTCGGCGGTTATTTTTAATGGGCTGCTACGGCCTGATTTTGGCACACGGAGGCCACTCGAAGTCTCGCATTCTGTAGTCCGCGGACTAACTTGGCCAGCCCCACTTCAAGGCTATAGCCCACCTGCTTTTGTGGCCTTTTTCCGCTGGATTTAACTTGGCGCCTGACCGGCGTTATTTTGAGCGCGGCTTTGGCTGCTGCCTATTTTTGGCACACGGAGGTCAAAGTCTCACCCCATTCGAGTCCACTGCTTAATCCTGGCTTCCCCATTACAAGGCTATAGCCCACCTGCTGGCCTTTTTTCCGCTTGGATTTAATCTCTGGCGCCCGGTTATTTTGGGATGCTATGGCTCAAGGCCTCATTTTTGCACACGGAGGCCCCTGTCTCAAAGGTATTCCGAGTCCTCAAGGGACGAACTTGGCCAGCCCGACCCCCAAGGCTATAGCCCACCTGCATTTTTGTGGCCTTTTTTCCGCTGGATTTAACTCACGCCTGCCTTCGGTGGTTATTTTTGGGCTTGGCTGCCACGGCCTATTTTTTGGCACACGAAGCCCTGCGAAAGTCTCAAGAGATTCTGAGTCCGGCGGACGGTTGGCCAGCCCCACCCAAGCTATAGCCCACCCATTTTGTGGCCTTTTTTTCCGCTGGATCTAACTTGGCACGCCTGCCTGGCTGTTATTTTGGAACTGAGGCCTCTTTTTGCACACGGCTGCTGCTCGCAGTCCCCATTAGACGGCGCTTGGCCAGCCCCAGCCCCCAAGCCAATAGCCCACCCGCTGGTGGCCTTTTTCCGCCGGATTTAACATGGCGCCTGCCTTCGGGCGTTATTTTTACGCTGCTACTGGCCTATTTTTTATAATACACGGAGACCTGCTCACAAAGTCTCAGGTTATTCCAAGTCCCAAGGACTTGGCCAGCCCTAATTTCACCCCTGCTATAGCACCTGGCCTTTTTTCCGCTGGATTTAATCTTGGCACGCCTTTGGATATTTTTAGCACGGAGGTCGATGTCGATCAAGCCATGGATTTAAATGGCCTCCACCCCCAAGGCTATAGCCCACTGGCCAGGGCCTTTTTTTCCGCTGGACTTAATCTTACCAGCGGCTATGGGTTACTGCTGCTTTTCATTTTTTGGCACACGGAGGTCGAAGTTCTCCCACGGAGATAACTTACTGGCCTGCCTACCCCCTAAGGCTATAGCCCACCCGCTTTTGGCCTTTTTCCGCTGGATTTAACTTGGCGCCTGGGTTTTTTGAGGCCTCAGAAGTCTCAGAGTCCGGCGGTCCTGGCCAGCCCCACCCCCAAGGCTATAGCCCACCAGCTTTTTATAATTCCCACTGGATTTAATCTCATGCGGGCGGTTATTTTTAAGGCGGCTTTGTTCACCTATTTTTGGCACACGGAGGTCGATCGCAAAGTCTCATTTATTCGAGTCCGGACGATCTGGCCTAATCCCTCTCAAGGCTATAGCCCACCTGGGCCAGGCCTTTTTCCTCACTGGATTAACTTGCCCTTCAGCGCGGTGGCGTTATTTTGGGCGGCTTTCTCCATGGCCTCGGCCTATTTTCACACTGAGGTCTAAGACTCTATCTTGAGTCCGAGGGACTTGGCCAGCCCGACTTCTAAGGCTATCGCCCACCTGCTTTTGTGGCCTTTTTCCCGAGGATTAACTTGGCGCCGGCCTTCGGGTGGTTATTTTGGCTGCTTTTCACGGCCTATTTTTGCACACACGAGGCCTCGCAGTGTCGCTGCCCGAAGTCCGGGGATTTAACTTGGCCAGCCCACCCCCCAAGGCTATAGCCACCCATTTGGGGTTTTTCCGCTGGATTTAACTTGGCGCCTGCCTTCGGCTGTTATTTTTCATGCTGCTTTGTTCACGGCCTATTTTTGGCACACGGAGGCCCCTCGCAAAGTCTCACGGCATTCAGAGTCCGGCCGACGGCAGCCCACCCCAAGGCTACAGCCCACCTGCAGCCTTTTTCCGCTGGATTTTGGCGCCTGCCGTCGGTTATTTTTGGGCTGCTTTGTCCGCTGCCTATTTTGGCACAGAGGTCGCAAAGACTCATTCCGAGTCCGCGGATGAACTTGGCCTGCCCGACTTCAAGGCTATAACCCACCCGTTTTTGGGGCCTTTCTCCGCTGGACGAACTTGGCGCCCCGGCCTTCGGGTGGTTATTTTTGTTCGCGGCTTTGCCCGCGGCCTATTTTTGCACACGGAGGCCCGTCGCAGTCTCTGCATTCCGAGTCCCATGGATTGGCCTTCCCCACCCCCAAGGCTATAGCCCACCCATTTCACCTGGGGCCTTTTTTCCGCTGGATTTAATCTTGGCCTGCCTTCAAGTGTTATTTTTGGGCGGCTTTGCCTATTTTTGGCACACGGAGGTCGCCAGTTCAAGGTTCATTCGAGTCCGGCGGAACTTGGCTCTGCCCGACCCCCTGTGGCTATAGCCCACCTGGTGGCCTTTTTCCGCTTGGAGAACGCCTGGCCTTCGGTGGTATTTTTTGGGCGCTATTTTGGCCCACAGGAGGCCCTCAAAAGTCTCATCATTCCGAGTCCCATGGACGATTTGGCCAGCCCCACTTCCCCAAGGCTATAGCTCCACCTGCCATGGGCCTTTTTTCCGGAGGATCTATTTACTTGGCGCCTGCCTGGGTGGTTATTTTTGGGCTGGCTTTGTGCATGGCCTATTTTTGGCACACGAGGCCCTCTCAAGTCTCATGCATTCCGAGTCCTGGCCTGACAGCCCCACTTCTGGCTATAGCCCACCATTTTTTTCCGCTGGACCTGAGACCGGCGATTTTGCGCGCCCACCCAAGGTTACAGCCCTGCCAGGCCTTTTTTCCGAGGATCTCTGCCACTGTGGTTATTTTTTGGGCTGGCTCCATGGCCTATTTTTACACACAGAGGCCCCCTCGCAAGAGTCTTGTCCATTCCGAGTCCGCGGACGTGGCCAGCCCCAAGGCCTCTGCTTATGGCCTTTTTTCCGCTTTTGGCGCCTGACCTTCGTTGGCGTTTTGTCCGCATGCCTATTTTTTTTGCACACGGAGGCCTCGATCAGAATGTCTCTATTCCGAGTCCGGCGGACTTGGCCTTGGCCCCCACCCCTCAATGGCTATAGCCCACCAGCTTTTTCCTCGCCGGCTGCCACCTGCCCCATATGCCCTGCTCCGCTGGATCTAATCTTTGGCGCCTGCCTTTCCAAGGTTATTTTTATGGCTGCTCAAGGGTTTTTTGCACGGAGGCTCACAAAGTGGGCATTCCAAGTCCGGGATCTTGGCCAGCCACCCCCCAAGGCTATAGCCCAAATTTCCTGCCAGGGCCTTTTTCCATTGGATTACTGCCTTAATGTTGAGTGTTAGAAAATGCATATTTATAAAGGAGAAAACCATTTTACATTTCAAGTCTTACTAACAACTCCTTACTTTTTACGTATTTAACCATTCTAGATTTAATTACGCTGTTTTATTTTAATTGTACTTTTATGTATTTTAGGGCATTATAGTCATTTCACAATAAAGGAGAGATCGACGGCAAAACGGACATCACTTTTGAACTCAGATCGAAAACCTTAGGAGGCATAAAAGGAAAATGACACTATTCACATGTACCATTATTCACGATATGCATCAGATACACGTTACCATCGCCACATAGACGGATCGATGACGTGGCATTGACCCATGATGTGGCATTGATCGATGAGGTGTCACGATCCGCTTGGACTAAAATTTATGATCGTTGATGGTGACGCAGATAAATTACGTATGTATCACAGATTATTTTCAACCAAACCGCAGCATCGTTTCATCCGGTCAAACTGTGTTATCGTTTCATCCACATGGTCAAACCGTGGATCGTTGATCACGATGACGCGTAATCCTCGAAGCGCCCAAACTGCTTTAATCCAACATGATTTACTCCATGTATAAAAAGCCTCCCCCCTAATTTGAGATCCTCAATCCATTTTTGACTCCATTTTCTGTAATTCTTCTCCATCTTGTATTTTCTTCGATTTTAATAAATTTCCATTTTACCCCTAATTCAATTATGAGTACATTTTCTTCAAACTGGGTCAAGTAAGTCTCAACATGTGTCATGGGCTTTATTTGGTAAATTTATTTTCTTTTCCCCTCTAGTTTTTGTGGATGATTTGACTTATCGTCGACAAATAATACTGATCTTGTCTAGATACCGCCTTGGTTACACCGGCTCTCTAGTATAAGGTTATTATTATTTGGCACGATAAGCCCTTAGCACCATATTGATTAGAACGTGGTTCATGAGGTGTGGATTCCCCCCTCATGATATAATAGGCATTAATAAGTACTATTAAGCCCATGATGCATGTTGATACGGATCCGTATACCAAGCACGCTATTTTAATAGAATTCTTCAATTTATTCTCGCCATTTCAATTCCAATTTTAGAATTTATTCTCGCCATTTTAATATTCTAAGTTTTATATATCCCAAATCATTTCCACCACAACCAATCACCCATTTACAAAATTAATTCTACACAATTAAAATCCACCTCCTCGGGGATCGACACTGGCCACCATTTATCTATACTATAATAGATTCGCAAGCTTATAGTACATTAAAATTTGCACAACAAGTTTTTGGGCGCTTTTAGAGGTAAGTAATTTTAATTCATTTAATTAATTTTTTTTAATAATTTATTTTATTTGTTTTCTTGTATTTTTTATAAAAAAAAAAAAAAAGTAAATCTACATTTAAAGGTTAGTATTTCTTTTCTTTTTCTATATTCTTTAAAATTCTGCAATTTAATTTTTAAGTTATTTTTCTTTGTAATTTTTTTTGTTTATTTTATTAATTTATTTTTAATTTATTTTATTTATTTGTTTTTGTATTTTATAGAAAGGTTGTAATAGCTTAAGGTTAGTATCGTAATTTCTCCTCTTTCTTTATTTTTATTTGTTTTGTTCATCTTTATTTTTTATTTTGTTTTGTTCTATATTTATTTTTATTTTTATTTTATTTTATTTATTTTGCATGCATGGTCGTATTATTACCTAATCTTCAACTTATAGACCTCAATTAGAAAAAACACTTCACACACAAATACGTTAAAATAAAACGGATTTACAAGCACCACAGAGAGGCTATTTATGACTCATTTGTGTCCTTAGCTAATTTGATAACGCTATGCATAAGATACCCAAATGTAAATGCTAGTGAGCTTTCAATTAAAACCTAGTGTTAAATTGTCTCCCCACATTTTATGCCTAGAAACGGTGATCCATAATCATTTGAATGATTTTCATGCCATTTTGTCAAACTTCAAATACTTAGAATTTTTCGACATGATGTTAAACTTAGATTATTCCCATTTTCTTTTAAAGGATAGAGCCTGCTCATGGTTAAATACTTTACCGCTAATAGCATCACATCATGGGAACAAATGGTAACTAAATTCTTGAATAAATATTTCCAAAGACAAAACCAATGCTATTCGCAGGGAAATCTTTAGCCTACTCGTAGAGAGGACGCAGTTTTTCAAACACGGAGCCATTCAATGGGCTACTCTAAGTGTCCACATCATGGTATGAAAATGGCACCAATGCCAATACTTTTTCGAGGATTATTGCGCTAAATGCAAGAATGGCTAATGGCAACAAGTTTGAGGAGAATCCAATGTCAAAAAGCATCGAGATTTGGGAATTCTTTCCACAAGCGGACAATTCCCAACAACCAGTGGATCACTCAAGAATACCAAAAGAATTAAAGAGTCAAATGAAGTTCGTAATTAAAGAAGTCAAAATAATCAAGGTCTCTGTCTATAAATAAGATCGTTATCGATCGCTAAATCAATGTAACCACATGACCATGACTCATACTCACAGATCAAGCCAATGCCATATGTAATGAGAAAGCCATCTAATTACAACCCATACTCCAAAGACATATAACCCTCGGATGAGAGATTCAATTCCTAATTTTTCATGGTCTCAAGGATTCCAACAGAACGGACCAGCAGCCTCCACCACCAATGCAACAAATTCTCAAAATCCTCAAGCCTCTCAAATTTCATTTAGACCATACAATCAGAATCTGTAACTACTCTCAACCTGCATCATGGAGGATTCATTCCAAGAATCTCGTTACTCATTCTACCATTGAGCAAATGTAAATCGCACCATCGATGGACTTCTTTAAATGAGTTGAGAGGCTTCAATTCATGCCCAACTTAAGCCCTCGGTAAGATGGTGACAACTTGCTTCTTCCGCAAACCTTCAATGACTGCTGAGAAAGTAAATTTCAAGTCAACCAAAATCCTAAAGGAGTACATAAGCAAGTACTAGTTCAGTTCCACCAAACAATACGGAGAGGTCAAAGGCCATGACTCATTGCGAAAAGGAAAGGAAGTCGAACAAAGCCGAGATGCCTCATGACAAAAGAAAATCAAATTGTACTGTGGAATGTCGAGGACTCATCACCGAGGAGAAGAAGAAACCAACCCACCTAGAATACGTTCCTAAAGCTCCATTTCCCAGAGGTTAAAGGAGCATGGAAAATCCACAGGTGAGATTCTCAAATCTTCAAATGTATGGTCAACATCCCTTTACTTGATGCTATTAATGTTCCATCTTGCCAAGTTTCTAAAGACCTTTGTACTAAAAAGAGAAATACGTGACAGTTCAAAAAGAAGGCATTTTTAATGTAAAACGTTAGTTCTATACTCCAACATAAAATTCTCTAAATGCAAAAGACCTGTGCTCCCCACTATCTCATGAGTATAGTGAACCACACAATTGAGAATGCTTGTTGATTTAGAGCTAGTGTAAATTGCTGTCTTTATTCTCAGACTGTTTCAAATTGACCTGGAGAATTACACTAACTCCAAAGTGGTGTTACATAGATCGGGTCCACCAAAATACCTCGTGGTATTGGGAGGACGTTTGCTATCCGTAGACAAGTTTTTATTTTCCGTTGATTTCATTGTAATTGACACTCAACCAATACAGATTCGAAGGAAGACATCCCCATTATTCTAGGTCGACCTTTTCTTGCAACCGCAGATGCTCATATTCAATGTAGACTCGAAATATGCGAAATTGTCCTTCGCAACATGACTACGGAGTCAACATTTCAACATTGCCAAACAACCTCACAATGCGATGATGGAATTGTTGATGCTGGATTTAATCAATATTGAGTTGATGATACTTTTGTTTCAAACCTTGACGATCCTTTACAAACACGTTTAACTCCACTTTGGTTTGATTTTGATATTGACAGACGGCGATGAGTCAACGCCTACACTTGACTCAAAGACCATCCATGGACACTAATAAATGGAAGTCAAGAGTTGAACAAACTAGCACCATCGAGAAGAAACTCATTCCATCATCGTAATCACCATCAAACTCGAGCTCAAACCATTACCCAACACATGGAATATGCATGGGAAGTAATTCTCACCTAATCATCTCATCATCCCTTAACGATTTAACAAAAAGGTAAGTTGTCGGATGTTTTGAAAGAGCACAAAAGGAGCATTAGGATGGACCATATGCATATATATAAACCCTCGCATTGCATTACTATATCTTTGATGAAAATGCTAAATCTACTTTTGAAATGCAACGTCGTTAAATCCTAATATGAAAGAAGTTGTTAGAATGTAAGTCCTGCATTAGACGCAGTATCATTTACCCACTTCGATAGTTCATGGGTCACCTGCATGTTGTCCCCAAAAAGTCGGAGTCAAAGAGTTACGAATGCCGATAATGACCGATACCACTGAGTAAATTTGGATGGCGTATGCATTGATTATAGAAAATTGAATTCACACGAAAGACCATTTTCTTACCATTTATCGATCAAATGCTTGATAGATCAGCCATGAATTTTATTGCTTTCAGATGGCTACCAGTGATATAATCAGATTCTACAGCACCAAAAAGATCAGGAGAAACTACTTTCACTTGCCCTTTGCACATTTGCATATGAGAATGCCATTCGATTATGTAATGCACCTCGCTACATTTCAACGATGTTGAGCATTTTTTCTGTTATGGTTGAATTCATTCTTCAAGTCTTTACGATGATTTTTCTGTCTTTCAGACTCGCTTTGAATCAATGTTTACATCATCTAACGCTAGTTCGCAGAGATGTACTGAGAAGAACTTAGTCTTGAATTGGGAGGTGCCATTTTGGTAAAACAAGGTATTGTTCTCGGTCACATCATTTTGTTAAAGGTATTGAGTTGACAAAGCCATGGATCTCATTTCTTAATCTTCCTCCACCTAAACAAATAGCAGATCTTCTCGTACGGTTTCTTTATAGACGCTTCATTAAAGATTTTAGCAAAGTTTCTAAATTTTACGCAATTTACTACAAGGATGTACCTTTTATCTTTAATGATTCATGTCTTATGGCTTTGAAAAATTAAAGCATTGTTGACATCATCACCCATCATAAACCTGAGCTACCATTTGAGCTCATGCGAAGTGATCCGACATGCAAGAGAGTGCTTAGACAAAGAGTTGATCGAATTTTGTTATTTACTACGCTAGATGATATTGAATGATGCACAGTTGAACTATTCAACTACTGAAAAGAAATGCTAGCGTAGGTTTGCATTGGAAAAATTTCGATCTTATCTCATTGGTTGTAAAAATAATTATATTCACGTATCACGCCGCTTTAAATATCTTCTCACAAAGAAAGATGCAAAAGCTAGACTAATTGTCATTGGTATTACTTTTATGAATTTGACTTGAATTCAAAGATAAGAAAGGCACGAAATGTCGTATGGACCATCTCTCGCCTCCATTTTGACACAATTACAGAAATATTACCATTAAACGAAGTCATTCCCATGAACAATCGATGAATGTGGAAGTATTACTCGGTATGCCGATATAGTTAATTATCTTGTTACTGTAAATTTCCGTAGCATTGATCAAGCAAGACAAGGTTAAATTTTAAAATAAAGAATTTCTTTCGATGATTTGTTCAAGTATCAGCGTACCAAATTGTTGGACGATTGTCCCGTAAAGTGAAATTCGTAATATCCTTTCATTCGCCATTTAACAAGCTTTGGAGGCCATTTTAGGTTCTAAGAAAAACAACTAAAGTTTTACAATGTGTTTCATTACCAACTATATTTCGAGATGCTTACACTTTTTGCTCTTCATGTGATAAAATGTCAACGAACGGGGAGTATTACACTTAAGGAATACGACGCCACTAAATCCAATTTTAGCCGGTTGAGATTTTGACGACGGGTATCGACTTTACGGGACCCTTTCCCTTCTTTTGGCCATCAATACATATTGGTTGGTGTTACTACGCTCAAACGGGCGAATTCCACGTAGAACCAATGATCACAAAGTGGTGATAGATTTTCGAAAAGCAACATCGTTTCACGCTGGATTCTCGAGCCGATAATCAGCGGTGCCCACTTTTAACAAAGCATTCAAAAGCTCTTTTGACAAAGTATTCAATCACACACAAAGTATAATTCGTGATCATCCGCAAAACCAAGCTGGCCAAGTTGAGATCTCCAATCGAAATCAAAGCACATATTAGAAAAGACGCGAGGCCGTACGTAAAAGATTGGTCATTAAGACTTGACGATGCATTACGGGCATATAGAATTCTGCTTTCAAGACCTGATCGATGTCACCCTATAGTGTATGGAAAAGCTTGCCACCTACCTGAACTCGAGCATCGTGTATATCAATATCAAGAAATTCAACTTTGATACGCAAAGAAGTTACTTCGTAAAGTTAAGATTACAACCGCTAGAACTCAAGAAATTCGCAATGATGCATACGAAATGCCAAAATTTATAAGCAACGAATGAAAGTCTTTTCATGACAAGTACATTACGAGAAAATCTTTTCACCTGTGTCGAAGTGCTTTTATTCAATTTCGCTTCAGACCTATTCCCGTGTGTAAGCGCCTTCCTGGTCCGGTCCCTTTATTGTTCATAATGCTTTTTCCACACGGGCAATTGAAATTAAAGACCCAAAAGAACGGTGTCACGCTTTAAAGTTAATGGTCAAAGATTAAAGCCATATCTAGAGTACCAACCATACTTTTAGAAGATCAAATAAATTTTGACCCACCGTATTCAATTGATTTTTTTTCTTTCTTTTATATTATTCTTCGCTAATTGAAATTATTTTTGCATAAGTGTGTTTGTTTAACTATTAAGTTTTCTTTTTATCATTTTTAATCATGAGTACCTTTACTTTAGACTGCCCTCCCTAATATTCTTAAACCACTCAACGTGTCAAACTCATCTCAAAAAGCGCAGATTCAATTGTAAAACACATAACGATTTGGGCCTCTACAACCACCGTAGTTAGTAGCCTATGTTGAGAATCTAGAAAGCCAACTGATATTGAGAGTAAGTGTTTACTTACATCCAAATGAGCTTGAGGTAAATTCACTAAGAGATCATTTTAATTTTCTTTTCAGTGTTTTAATTTGTTTTTCTGCTTAGGTGCTTTAGTTTGTTACCCCTAAGTGAAAGTGGCGATAACGGTACCGTGACAATCAAGTCGGTTAACTCAGCTTTCTATAATAACCGAGTATTCGGGCTAAGGTACGGATAGAACGAGATTTTAAAGCAAAGCTTCAAGCGATTCCTTTCACTTCCTCGTAATGCCCTCCACGATCTATAAAGCCCCTAACGCATGCGTATTACTTCATGAAGGAATAACATACCGCTTGACATCCGCTGGTTAATCGATGTTAAAGTACGCATCGGCAGTGAGTTACCTCCAAAATTTATCATTCATGCCGGTCAGGGTAAATTATGCAAGAAAAACGTATTTGAGCTCAAGAATTTCGCTGTTGTCATAAGTGCCGTGTAATGAGTTGCGATAAAACCCATGTTCTTAGGAATGGTGTCCGATAATAGGAAGATAAGATTCAATTCATTAGGATGGCTTGAATAAGGAGTCATTGGATGATATCTCAGGTTCAAACGATCCTATGGATATGCAAGGAGCGATTCTCCGCTTATGGCCATTATTCCAGAAAGAGCATGCACGATATAGTCTCGAATCACTATAACACTTCGCTTGGCTTTATAAGAAAACTAGATAGAAGCCTATCCTCACTGCTTCGGACGAAAACCGTAGAGAAGATGCGAGCCACAAAATTCACCAAATATCCTTTCACTTTACCGTTTATTTTTTATTTCACTATTGTTTATTGTGTGCATTATTGTCTTAAAATTTTATTACTGCTTGCTTTTTCCTTATTACCGCTTTTTTCCTTTTATCGCTTTCCTTTTGACTAGTGCTTTACGCTTTAATCGACACCCATATGTTACCTCATACACAACTCACATCCACTCACCAAGATTCTTAAATGATTTTTGTCAAGCACTCACAAATTGTTTTCGAGAAGTATCACAATGGCAGCTACTCCCAATAGACAATTCAAGAACAGTTTAGTGCTTTCTGGATTTACCTATGGCAAACATAAAGAGTTCGTGAGGCGTTTATTAGATTCGGTCAAGCATGTTAATGCAGAAAAATTACACTTCGGATGAGGTAAACCGAGGTTATCAAAATGGTCTCGTATGTTTAGCGCCTTATCGAGGAAGTCAAGTGTTAGGCATCATCCCAAGAGTCCTAAACCATTGGGCAGTTCACTCATCAACTCGGAGAAGAGTTAGTCCTGTGTACGCAAGAAAGAATAACCAAATGCTTAATCATGTCGACAAGCTTTTATTTTCCTTCCAGTGAGATCTTAACACTAGAGGCAATTTATGACACTAGCATCTCCCATCTACACATTCACCGTAAACTCATCGGTTTGTTAAATGTCAATAACTTTTATGATGGCTTTATCGCATTTCTTAACCATGCAATAAAAACTATTTCATTCTTCTAATGAAAAACTTTATTTGTGCTCACACGCTAACGAGCTACTGATATGTTATGCTTTATAAACCGAGCTGCACTTCGACCTTTTGTGTTGGAGCGACCAAATAATGATGGTAAAGCTGCAGTAGATACAAATTAGATTTAACCTCCGTCAGAATATTTTCTTCTGTTGCACCACCCAGTGTGATGTCTTCTAAATCTTACTTCTTTTCCTTTAAAACATTGAGGACAATGTTTCGCTCTGGTCGGGGAGAGAATAGTCACAAACGTTGCGGAAATCTTCGTTAAGTTTTTACTAATTTTTGTTGCTAGAACTAACTCATATAACTTTTGTGTCAAGATGGCCAATATGAAGAAGTACTCCCAGAAACGATCTTCATTGTTTAAAAAAAAAAAAAAATATTTTCTTTTTTCTTTATTGTTTTACGTTTATTTTTCTTTTTAATTTTCTCCTCTATAAATATACATTTTCCAACTTTCGAGTTTAAGATGGCTGAATACGGAGCGTAGCCTCTAAACGATCTTCTTAAAAAAAAAAATCATTTTCTTTTTCTATCATTTTTACATGTAACTTTTCTAATTAGTTTTCTTTCTACATCATTTTCACATTTCTATTTATTTTTCCTTTCATGCTTAGAATAGTTGGGGTAGATTGCTTAAAAAAAATATATATTTCAGTGTTATTTGTTTTCATCGGACATATGATTAATTTCAAATTTTAGTATTTGTATTATCTTTCTTAAGTGATGTTACGCTATGTTTCTACTTACATGTCAATGCTTTGAGACAAATACGAAGCTTTTAAAGGAATGAACATGTCATAAATAAGTGCCATGAGTTGAGTTTATCATTTTTCTTTGAGAAACCCTTTTGCCATTCTCTATACAAATTTTAGCATTATTATTTTATACACGATCTCTAGATTTCTTTTCGAGTTAACCTTAAAAAATATATATATAATTTGTAAAATTAAAAAAAAAATGTGTGTTGTTACATCAGATACCATCTAACTAAGAGATAGATGATTATTTAGCCCTAAAAGACGTATGGAAAGGGGCCATCTTTCGATCCGCTTCGAGCCTTTCTAGCCATCCCTTTTATTAAATATCCATAGTTACCCCTTTTGAGCCTTTTAAAAAAAAAAAAAAAAAAAAAAAAAAACCTTTTTCTTTGTCAACTTATCATCTTGACCCACTGATTCGAGTATTCCTAACGTCTTTAAGTTCCATCACCTATTTATGCTTGAGAAAATGTAAATAATTATGTCGTTTTGCTGAAGTTATGCAAATAAAAGCAAAAAGAAAAAAAAAGAAGTTGTTGTTTCAAAAGAATAAAAATAACAATAATAGGTGAAATCCACCTTGCAACTTCCAAAAAAAAAAAAAAAAAAAAAAAAAAAAAATTATGCATTTTTATCAAACAAACAATTTGTTTTACTTATTTCCTTTATTTGTTAGCCATATCTCTAACCCACGCTATCGCCCTAATAAAAAGTCCTTCTTGATTTTTGTGAACTATAGTAGGTTTCAGCTATGTTATACGGGCTAAAAGATGTAGCGATGCACAATAGTTATAATAATAAAAAAGATAAATAAAGCCGGGGACTTTAACATTTTTATTTGACTTGAGATCAGATATTTCTAAAGTTCTATATATTTATTTCATCTTGCCGAGAGCATACGCGATATCATTTCTTTATTATTTTCTCTCACCATTCATCGAGTGACTATGTTTATCGGGTTTTAATTTCTTCATGCGGAGAGTAAGTCACTACTTCCAAGAGATTTTGGGGTTCGATACGTCATTCGAAAAGTACTTTACATAACAAAGCTCACTGGCTAATCACGTGGACGGTCACGCAGTGTGATGTTGTTAGACCGGATAATTTATACTTTATTTGATCGCTATCATTGACCGATCAATAAACACGTTGCTTCTAAAAAATAAAAAAATAAAAAAAATCATTTTGAATTTGAATTTTGCCGCTTTTATTTGCCAGTGTGACTAGCAATTTTGGTCCGTCGGGTGTTGAGTGTTAGAAAATGCAAATTTATAAAGGAGAAAACCGGCATTTTACATTTCAAGTCTTACTAACAACCCTTACTTTTATGTATTTAACATTCTTGTGATTTAATTACGCGCGCTTTTATTTTAATTAAGTAATTTATGTATTTTAGGCATTATGAATTTCACAATAAAGGAGAGATCAGACGGCAAAACGGACATCACTTTGAACCTCGTGGACGGTCGAAACCTGGGAGGAGCAATAAAGGAAAATGACATATTCACATGTAGCGGTACTATTCACGATACGGTATCAGATAATGCACATCGCTCAATTAAGCACTGCTCACATGATATCGGATCGGTTTACGCAGATGCGACCAATGACGGCATCACACGTGATTATTTTCAACCAAACCGCTACATCGCTGTTCATCCGTCAAAAACAAATTGTTCAAAGTCCGGTCAAACCGCGTTATTGTTTCATCCGCGCGTCAAACCGTGATCTGTTGATCGACGACGCATAACCTCGGTTAAGCCCAAACTGCTTTTAATCCGATGGCCATGATTTACTCCATGGGATTATGTGGGCCTCCCCTAATTTGATATCCTCTGAATCTATTTTTTGACCCATTTTCTCGTAATTCTCTCCATCTTGTATTTTCTTCTGTATTTTAATAAATTTCCATTTTACCCCTAATTCACCATGGTGGCTAAATTTTCTTTCAAACCAGGTCATGTGAAGTCTCAACATGTCACGTGGGCTTTATTTGCAAATTTATTTTCTTTTCCTCTAGTTTTGTAGGATGATTTGACTTATCGTCGACAAATAACACACTCCGATCTTGTTCAGATACCGCCTTGGTTACACCGCTCTAAGATAGGTTATTATTATTTGGCACGACAGTACACTATGATCATGCACCAACTTGATTAGAAGGTGGTCTCATGGTGCGGATTCTCATGATTTAATCGGCATTAATATGGCGGATTATTTAGCCCATGATGATGCTGATACTGGATCCAGACACTCCAAGACGCTATTTTTATTGTAGGAATTCTCTCTCACTGATTCTCATATTTCAATTCCACTTTCAATTTATTCTCGCCATTTCAATTCCAATTTTAGAATTTATTCTCGCCATTTCAATAATTTAGAATTTATTCTCGCCATTCTAAGTTTTATATCCCAAATCATTTCCACCACAAATCAACTTCACCCATTTACAAAATTAATTCTACATAATTAAAATCCAATTCTCCTCGTGATCGACACTCACCACTATTGATCTATACTACAATAGATTCGTGTAATTTCAGCATTCATAGTACATTAAATTTGCACAACACCCACGGCCTATTTTTAAGCACACACAAGGTCAAGCTTCTCGCAGAAAGTCTCGCCCATTCCGAGTCCCGGCGGACGAATCTTGGCTACTTCACCCCAACAGAGTCCCACCGGCTTTTCAGGGTTTTTTTCCACGCCGGATCGGTGAGCCCCGCCGGGCGGGTTCTGGCCATATTTTGTTGGCCACAGTACCGGTTCAGCCGGCTTTTTTCACAGAGGGTCACAACAAAGTTCATCATTCCTGAGTCCGACGAATCTTGGCCCCACCCCTGCTATAGCCCACCCCTGCTGGGGGGCTTTATCCATTGACGAATCCTTGGCGCCTGCCTTTGGGTCATATTTTGTTGTGCACGGCTCCGCCTGCGGGGCCTATTTTTGTCACACTGATGTCAGCGCCGCAAAGTCTTCACCGCATTCGAGTCCTGGCAGTACGAACTGCCGGCCACACCCCCTGGCTATAGCCCACCCGTTCATTGTGGCCTTTTTTCCACGGGATTTAACTTGGCGCCTTCGGGCTTGCTGTTATTTTAGTGGCCGGCTGTCAGTGCCCGGCCTTTTTGGCACACTGAGACTGCTCACAAAGTTCATGCCATTCCGAGTCTCGGGCGGAATCCTGGCCTTCTCCACCCCCAAGGCTATAGCCCACGCTGCTGTAGCCTTTTTCCGCCGATTTAACTTGCCCCGGCTTCATGTTATTTTGTTTTGCTGCTAACAAGTTGTCGCACACACGGAGAATACCACAAAGTCTCGCCCATTCCGAGTCCCATGGACGAATCTTGGCCAGCCCCACCTCTGGCCTATAGCCCAGTGCTTTACGGCCTTTTTCCTGGGATTAACTTGGCCTGCCTTTCGGGCGGTTATTTTAGGGGCGCCCGCTGCAAGGGGTTTTTGGCGCATGACGGAGACTGCTCACAAAGTTTTGTGCCATTCTAAGTCCGGGCTGGACGGTTACGCCAGCCCCACCCTCACAGCCTCCACAGGGCCTTTTTCCATTGCCCCATTTAACTTACGCCTGCCTGGGCGGGTATTTTGACGCAGCCCGGGAGGCCTATTTTAGCACACAATTGCTCGAAAGTTCGCCCATTCCGAGTCCGTCTCATGGATTTCTAAATTTCTTAATTCCTTTAAAGTCGAGAATTTGCCAGGGCCTTTTTTCCTTGGATCTAACTTTGGCGCCTGCCTTCGGGCGGTTATTTTTTAAGTTCGGGTGGCTCTATTTTTGGCACACGGAAGTTGCTCAGAAGTCTCACCTGACCATTCCAAGTCCGCAGATAATCCTGGCTGCCCCCATCCCCAAGGCTATAGCCCACCTGCCAGGGCCTTTTTCCATTGATCTAATCTCATGCCTGCCTCGGGCTCGGCTGCACAGCCTGGCTCTATTTTTGGCACACTAAGCTGCCTGAAGTCTCACCCCATTCCGAGTCCGGGCAGACGAATCTTGGCTGCACCCCTATCCCCAAGCTATAGCCCACCCAGGCCTTTTTCCTCATTGGATTAACTTACGCCTGTCTATTTTGTCAAAGGGCGGTGCATGTGCCTCGCCTATTTTTACTACGGCCATGGAGGCCACAAAGTCGTGTCCTATTCCGAGTCCCATGGGATCTAACTTCGCCAAAATTTCACTCCCCCAATTTCTACTACAAAAATGACTTTTATCGATGACTTCGCTCAAGACACTTTATAAAAGTGTCAACAATTACAAGACATATGCATATATATTTTCTAGCTTTTGACAACAGACATAAATTAATCGATACTCAGACAAGAAATTAAATATCAAAAATTAAATATCAAAAATCATTGATACTGAAGTATCAAAGATAAAAAAAAATGTTATTATTGTTTGTTTTAATTCCAACTCGAACTTACGACTTCTAAAACTCAAATTTTTAACGCTTAGACCACAAACCACTTAAACCCACAAAATTAACTTATAAATATATTTCAAAGTTTAAAGAACAAACATATAAAAGAAAAGAAATATAAGAGACAAAACCGTAACGCAACTCCCTAATCTCTTTCCTTTTCGTGGCTTCTTCTTCTAATCTCTATTAGGTGAGAGAGAACAATACGCTTACTTACACAAAGTCACACACCACGCTCCACACCGCCGCCGCAGCCAAGCTAAACCACGCCTAACGCCCATGCCCACTTGCCTAGTTTCTTCCGACCCTGTTAAGAAACGCCTACTTCATGCCATCGCTGCCACATTCGTCTCAAGTGTGTCAATGTTGTGCTTCTAGTCGTTTCCTCAATTTGCTTCCTTGTTCTACTCATCGCATCTTCCGCAGCCGCCGACTTCGTCATGGTCGCCACCAGACAAGGAAAGGTTACATGCGAATGGTGCATAAACGGCTGTTTGTAATTCAATCTTTCAGACTCATTTTGTTCTTCTTTTTGTCTTTCATAAACTAATTATCGTAAAATTAATCTCTCGAATTCACACCCTTCACCAAGATCGTGGAACTATCTAATTCAAGAGGTGTTCAAAGTACTTCAATTTTTTTTTTCTCAATTTCTTCATTTCCTTCTATAATTAACACGTAGACTTATAAAATCCTAATTTTCTTAATTTATGCAAATCATCTATAACATTTTGTCTTTGAACTTTTAATTTCTTGCAGTTTCATAATTCTTTCTCAAATGAAAGTATTTTCCTCATAATTTCTCTATTTTCACTCGTTAAATTTAATGCAATCCCAAATTTTAGGTTTTGGTGTATTATTATGAAATTTTGTTTCATGTTCTCTGATTTGTTGCATTTTCCTTGGTATTTTCTCAAATATTTGATTAACACACTTTCAATTTTAGTTAAAGCTTAACCTCGAAGACAACCAAACACGTAAGTTATTAAGATATGAAAAGGAGTTTTTCTTGAAGAAAGTTAAAAGCACGACATGGTTAAGTTTCTTGTAACTAATTCTTTTGCTATGGGGTAAGTATATTGACATAATTGTTCTCTCTCTCTCTCTCTCTCTCTCTCTCTCTCTTTGCTTTAATATGTCAATTTATGGCTTATTAAATTAAGTTTCATGTGTTTTGTCGATGCACCTAAAAGCGTTCTCGGGTTATCTTGTTAAGCAAGAAATTTAGTTACTTCTTTTGCCACTTTTAGTTGATTTTTTTAGCAATTTTATTCGTATTTTTAATAAAACCTCAATGTGGTCGCTTTCAAAGGAAGATCCTTTAAGGTTAGCAATGTATTTATTTTACTTCCCGTAATGCTCCTAGTTTGCTTTTGAACACGTCAATCAAACAATTTGTATTAATGCAAGCATTCCAATTAACTACAAGGAAGTTAAATGCAACTACCATGAGGTTAGTATTTATGTTCTATGACCTGAGAGCTTGATTTCTTATTTGCTTATTTTATTTGTGGTATTAAGATGGCATGGCATAGTCTAGCTCACTAATTATAAGTTCAATTTTGGTTTTGATTTTGTGCTTTAGTACATCTTGATTGCTGCCTTGAGAAGATTATTGAATTGATTACACTAGTTTGTTGAACTACTCTAAATTATTATTATAATATTCTAACTTTGCTTCACATGGTAAGAATCCTTACTCAAGCTCAAGTTATGCAATAACTTTGGATATTATGCACTATTTCAGCATGTCTCGAGTAATTAATTATTTGTTTATATACGAAGTTACCCTTTATTTATGACAAACTTGCTTGTCTCATGAGGTTATGTGATCATAAATTTTGTAGCTTGTTGAGTTGAAAAAATTTAGAAAAGTTGCTTGTCTTGGGGTGATGCTTTATAGATCGAAAAGTTTCTATTTTGCTCTTTTCGCTAATAAATAATTTCTATCAATTATCAAGTGAATATTTGTGTACCTTTATCTGATTTGTAAGTCACAGGTTGATGTCGCATAAGATTCGAATGAATAGTTCAAGCAAATGAAATTTTTAGTCATCTTGTACTAAGGCGGAAATCAATTGGAGAAAAATAAAGAACAATAGGTAATCAATTACTATGCTTTAAGCTCTAAATCGGTGAAGTCCGAGTCATATACCTTTGGCCAAATTAAAGTTGTCTCTTGTGTTTTTCATATGATTTTCTAGTTAGTTAGACCATCTTCAGTGTTTTCTTAATATGATTTTCTAGTTAATTTGTTAGAAATTTGGTCGCGGTAATTATGACTTCGTATGTTTTAGCCAATGACTATTAATTTTGTATTGCTGAATTTATAATTTCCACATATTTCTTTCGACTAATACAAAAACAAGGGAATGTTAATGCATCATTTATGTTTATTCAATTGAAGTATAGCACAATGTTTGATGTTGTTAATTAGACCTATTCAAGAAAGTTCCTGCCAAAACTGTAAATCTCAGAATATGATGGACAAACACTGCTAGCTTAAGTTGAAACTAAAGCCACAAGTGGCTTAGTAAATTAAAAGCAGCCAGCTTGATTTGCTTCATTAAGGTCACATGCAAGCTTCACTTATATGCTTCTCCTAAGCTTGCTTGAATTCTGGTGCACATATATATGTTGAAAAGTGAGAGCTCCTTGCTAAAAATAAACTTTATGATTTTCGATGCAATGAATCATTGTTGAATCTGGGCACCATAAGTGCTATAGTGCTTGTTAACTTAATGTCTTTTGTCACCTAGTATAGTATTGTTCACTTTAATTAAATTTAGTTAATGAAATAGATTAAAAAAATAAGTACTTGTGCTTGTCAATTTGTAGGCAGGGTGGCATTTTTATCATTACTAATATATTTATTAACTATTTTCTTTAATATTTTTATTTTCACAAATTTTACTATCTTTTGAAGATGAGTTGAAAGGTATATCAGTATCAAGTTTAAGTTCTAATTCTCCTTATGGTAATTTTTTAATATTTATTTGACAGACTTTGTTCAATTATTTTGTTTATGATTGTCAAGGTGTATGTGTTTTGTAGTTTACATACCTATGGTAGGCATGAAATTGTGGAGTCTTCTGTTAGTTTAAACATGGAAGCAAATTTGTTGTATTCAACAACATTTAAATTAAGTGCCTCAAGTAGATTCATGCATGCCAGAGCAAGAACCAATTAAAATTTAATTATTTAGTTGAATTTTTCAAAATCAATGTGCATGCATTTGATTGTTTCATTATACATTATTTGCATGCAATAATGCAGAGTAGAGCATATTTATTTACACACACACACACACATACTTAATTACATGGTATATAGCTAGCTATAAATCAAAACAAGAGAATGAGTGTTAAGTAACATTTGGATAGACTTCTTTGGGATACCTATTTGGAAGTGGAAGTGAGAGATGGCAACTAGTAGTACATGTATTACACCATGAAAGAACTTTATGAGTATTTTTGCTTCCAAATATCCAAGACTTATTTTTGGTACTAATTGATTTTATAAAAATTTGGTAGTGGGAAGTAAATGCCGTTTGGATGGATATCAATGACCTTCTCAGTGCTTCTTTCTCTGGTTAATGCTTGTTGAAACTTAATTCAGATTTTATTGTTTAGAACTTGTCCCAAACTTAATTTGATACTTATGTTTTTCTTTTCTAACAAAGTTTTAGTTGAATTATGTTAATTCAAGTGATGTATTTGGATGTTTATTATGTTAATTGTGTTAAGAGATTTGATATATTTAATATATTTTGAGTTTTCTTTAATTTTAAAACAAAACAAGAAAAGTATTATTAAAATAAAATATACTATTAACCAAAAGTATCATAATATTGCTAAATACGACATTAAATATTTAAAATGAACTCAATAATTTTTGACATTATGAAATAATGTGTTTCGACATACTACACACATAAATTATTGTCATGTAAATAATATCATTGAATACTAATACCATGGTGTCATTATTTTGGTGATACGATATTGACATAAATTACTGACACAAAAATCACCGACACTAAAAATTAGTGTCAGTATGTTCTGGCTGGAGCATTATTGACACAATTAACAAGTTTCAGGAAAAGTAATTACTGACACTAATTTAGTGTCAGTAAAGCCCATTTTTCTAGTAGTGCCCCAAGGCTATAGCCCACCTGCCAGGGTGGCCTTTTTCCAAGATAATCTAACTTGGCCCGGTTCGGCGGTTATTTTTGCTGCCAGTTCATGGCCTATTTTTTGGCATCTGAGGTCAGCCAGCAAGTCTCGCCCCATTCCGAGTCCCATGGACGAACTTGGCAAGCCCCCCCCCCCAAGGCGATAGCCCACCTGCTTTTTGTAGCCTTTTATCCGGCTGGATCGAACTTGGCGCCTGCCTTTGGCTGCTATTTTGGCTACCCATGCCTATTTTTTTGTTACACGGATTCCGGCCAAGAGTCTCTCGCATTCCGAGTCCCAGACGAACCAGCCACACCCCCAAGGCTATAGCCCACCGTATTGGCAGGGCCTTTTTTCCGCTGGATCGAACTTGGCGCCTGCCTTCGGCTGTATTTTTTCAAGCTGGGTTGTGCTCCATGCCTATTTTGGCACACGGAGGCCGCCAGTCATGCCCCATTCGAGTCCCATGGTCAACTTGGCCAGCCTCACCCCCTGGCGGCTATAGCCCACTGCTTTTGTTCTGCTTTTTGGCTGGACGAAATTAGGCGCCCGGCCGCAGATTTGTTATTTTGGGCTGGCTGTGCCCACGACTATTTTTTGCACACGGAGGCCGCCACAAGTCTTCGTTCCCCATTCCGAGTCCGGCGGACGAATTTGGCTAGCCCCTCCTCCCAAGGCTATAGCCCACCACAGGGCCTTTTTCCGCTGGACGAACTTGGCGCCCCTGCCTTCGGGCGGTTATTTTTGGGCGGCTGTGCCCGAGGACTATTTTTGGCACACGGAGGCCTCAGAAAGTCTGCCTCATTCCAAGTCCAGGGCGGATCTAATCCTGGCTGCCCCACCCCCCAAGGCTATAGCCTACCTGCTTGGGGCCTTTTTCCGCTGGATCGAACTTGCGCTCTGGCCTCGGCTGTTATTTTGGGTGCGGTTGTGTCCAGCTCTGCTTTTGGCACACGGAGGCCTATCGCAAAGTCTGTCCCCATTCGAGTCCGGCGGACGAACTTGGCCAGCCCCACCCCCCAAGGCTATAGCCCACCTGCCATGGCTTTTTTCCTCGGCTAACTTTGGCGCCCCGGCAGTTATTTTTATGCCATGGTGCCAGTACGGCCTATTTTTGGCACACGTAGGCTGCTCACAAAGTCTCGCCTATTCGAGTCCGGCGGATCTAACTTGGCCAGCCCCAAGTGCTATAGCCCACCTGCTTTACGGCCTTTTCCGCAGGGATCTAACATGGCGCCTGGCCTGGCGTTATTTTGGGCGGCTGCCCGCGGCCTATTTTTGGCACACGAGGACGCCAGAAAGTCTCCGCCATTCCGAGACAAAGTGGATTAACTTGGCCAGCCCCACCCGCAAGGCTATAGCCCACCTGCTTTATGGCCTTTTTCCCAGATTTAACATGGCGCCTCGGGGCGGTTATTTTTTGGGCGCTGTGCTCAAGGTCGATTTTTGGCACATCGGAGGACGCTGCAGAAGTCTCCCCAATCCGAGATGCAAAGGGATCGAACTTGGCCAGCCCCACCTCAAGGCTATAGCCCACCTGCTTTATGGCCTTTTTTCCAGGGATCTAACATGGCGCCTGCCTGGTGGAAAGAGCTTTTTGGCGCTGGGCCCGCCTATTTTTGGCCCACGGAGGCCGCTCGCAAACTCTTGTTCCATTCTGAGTCCGGCGGACGAACTTGGCCAGCCCCACACCCCAAGGCTATAGCCCACCCGTTTTTGTGGCCTTTTTCCGCTGGACGAACTTGGCGCCCAGGCCTTCGTGCGGTTATTTTTGGGCACGGCTGTGCCAACGGCCTATTTTTGGCACACGGAGCCCGCTCGCAAAGTCTCGCTCCATTCCGAGTCCGGCGGACGAACTTGGCCAGCCCCACCCCCCAAGGCTATAGCCCACCTGCTGGGTCTTTTTCCGTGGATCTAACTTGGCGCCCAGCCTTCGGGTTATTTTTAAGGCGCTGTGCTCAAGCCTATTTTTGGCACACGGAGGACGCGCGCAAAGTCTGTCCCCATTCCGAGACAACGGATCGAACTTGGCACAGCCCCACCTGCAAGGCTATAGCCCACCTGCTTTTTATGGCCTTTTTCCCGCAGGGATCTAACATGGCGCCTGCCTTCGGCGTTATTTTTGGCTGCCAAGCTGTGCCTGGGCTCATTTTGCACGCGGAGGCCGTCAAAAAGTTCAGCCGTCAAGATTCCGAGACTGGCGGGACGAACTTGGCCTGCCCCACTCCCCTGGCTATAGCCCACCTGCCAGGGTTGCTCACTGATCCTTGGCGCCTGCCTCGGTGAGTGGGCCAGCTGTCCCTCAAGGCCTATTTTTGGCACACGGAGCCTGCTCGCAGTCTCATCCCATTCGAGTCCGCGGATTAATCTTGGCCAGCCCGACCCCCAACGCTATAGCCCACCTGCTTTTTGCTTTTTTCCGGACTAACTTGGCGCCTGGCCTGGTGGTTATTTTTGGGCTACCAAGAGCCTATTTTTGGCCCACGGAGGCCGCTCACAAACTCTTGTTCCATTCTGAGTCCGGCGGATCTAACTTGGCTGCACTCCACCTGGCTATAGCTCACCCAGGGTGGCCTTTTCCGCTGGATTCTGGCGCCCCGGCCTTCGGGCGATTATTTTTTGGTGCGGCTGTCCCCACGGCCTATTTTTGGCACACGGAGGCCGCTCGCAAAGTCTAATCCCATTCCGAGTCCGGCGGACGAACTTGGCCAGCCCCACCCCCCAAGGCTATAGCCCACCCGTTTTTTGGCTTTTTTCCGCTGGACGAACTTGGCCTCCTGGGTGGTTATTTTTGGGCTGGGCTGCTCATGGCCTATTTTGGCCACCCACGGAGGTCAGAACTCTTGTTCCATTCTGAGTCCCGGATCTAATCAAGGCCAAGACACCCCAAGGCTATAGCCCACCTGCCAGTGGCCTTTTTCCGCTTGAACGAACTTGGCGCCTGCCTTCGGGTGGTTATTTTGGGCGCTGGGCTGCCATGGGCCTATTTTTGGCCCACGAGGCAGCCGAACTCTTGTTCCATTTGAGTCCGGGCGGACTAACTTGGCCAGCCGACACCCCAAGGCTATAGCCCACCTGCCAGGGCCTTTTCCGCTGAACGAACCATGCCTGCCTGGGCGGTTATTTGTGGGCACGGCTGTGCCAACGGCCTATTTTTGGCACACGGAGCCCGCTCGCAAAGTCTCGCTCCATTCTGAGTCCGGCGGACGAACTTGGCCAGCCCCACCCCCCAAGGCTATAGCCCACCCGTTTTTTGGGTTTTTTCCGCCGGACGAACTTGGCGCCCCGGCCTTCGGTTGGTTATTTTTATGCTGTAGCTGTGCTCATGCCTATTTTTGGCACACGGAGGACGCTCGCAAAGTCTCCCCCCATTCCGAGACAGGCGGACGAACTTGGCCAGCCCCACCCCCCAAGGCTATAGCCCACCCGTTTTTATGGCCTTTTTCCAGGGATTAACATGGCGCCTGCCTGGGAGGTTATTTTGGCATGGCTGTTCATGGCCCATTTTTACACTTGAGAACGCCTGTCTCCCCCCATTCCGAGACAGGCGGATGAACTTGGCCAGCCCCACCCCCCAAGGCTATAGCCCACCCGTTTTTGTGGCCTTTTTCCGCAGGACGAACATGGCGCCCCGGCCTTCGGGCGGTTATTTTTGGGTGCGGCTGTGCCCGCGTCCTATTTTTGGCACCCGGAGGCTGCTCACAGAGTCACTTCCCATTCCGAGTCCGGCGGACCAACTTGGCCAGCCCCACCCCCCAAGGCTATAGCCCACCCATTTTTGTGGCCTTTTTCCGCTGGATCTTACGCCTGCCTGGGCGTTATTTTTGGGTGCTGTGCTCAAGGCCCTATCTTTGCACACGGAGGCTGCCTCAGTCACTTCCCATTCCGAGTCCGGGCGACTTAATCTCCACCCCAACCCCAAGGCTAGCCCACCCATTTTTGGCCTTTTTCCGCTGGACGAACTTGGCGCCCCGGCCTTCGGGCGGTTATTTTTGGGTGCGGCTGTGCCCGCGTCCTATTTTTGGCACACGGAGGCTGCTCGCAGAGTCACTTCCCATTCCGAGTCCGGCGGACGAACTTGGCCAGCCCCACTCCCCAAGGCTATAGCCCACCCGTTTTTGTGTCCTTTTTCCTCGTGGGACTAACTTTGGCGCCCGCCTCGGGCAAGTTATTTTGGGCTGCTGTGCCTGGCCTATTTTTGGCACACGGAGGACGCTCGCAATGTCTCCCCCCATTCCGAGACAGGCGGACGATCTTGGCCAGCCCCACCCCCCAAGGCTATAGCCCACCCGTTTTTATGGCCTTTTTTCCAGGATCTAACATGGCCTCGCCTGGCGTTATTTTTAAGCTGCTGTGCAAGGCCCATTTTTTGGCACACGGAGAACGCCAGCAAGTCTCCCCCATTCGAGACAAAGGCGTGATGAACTTTGGCCAGCCCCACCCCCAAGGCTATAGCCCACCCGTTTTTGTGGACTTTTTCCGCTGATCTAACTTGGCGCCCCGGCCTTCGGCGGTTATTTTTGGGTGCGGCTGTGCTCTCTATTTTTTGGCACCCGGAGGCTGCTCACAGTGAGTCACTTCCCATTCGAGTCCTAGGACCAACTTGGCCAGCTCCCACCCCCCAAGGCTATAGCCCACCCATTTTGGGCCTTTTTCCGTGATTAACTTGGCGCCCCAGCCTTCGGGCAAAGGTGCCTGGCCTATTTTTGGCACACGGAGGACGCCGAAAGTCTCCCCCATTCCCGAGACAAAGGCGACGATCTTGCCAGCCCCACCCCCAAGGCTATAGCCAACCTGCTTTTATGGCCTTTTTCCCAGGATTTAACATGGCGCCCCGCCTTCGGCGGTTATTTTAAGCTGGCCCAAGGCCCGCCCATTTTGGCACACAGAACGCCGCAAGTCTCCCCCATTCCGAGATAGGCGGATGAACTTGGCCAGCCCCACCCCCCAAGGCTATAGCCCACCCGTTTTTATGGCCTTTTTCCGCAGGACGAACATGGCGCCCCGGCCTTGGTTATTTTTAAGTGCCTGCTCCCATTTTTGGCACACGGAGGACGCTCGCAAAGTCTCCCCCCATTCCGAGACAGGCGGACGAACTTGGCCAGCCCCACCCCCCAAGGCTATAGCCCACCCGTTTTTATGGCCTTTTTCCGCAGGACGAACATGGCGCCCCGGCTTATTTTTGCTGTGCATGCCCATTTTGGCACACGGAGAACGCCAGAAAGTCTCCCCCATTCCGAGACAAAGGACGAACTTGGCCAGCCCCACCCCCAAGGCTCTAGCCCACCCGTTTTTTTGGCCGTTTTCCGCTGGACGAACTTGGCGCCCCGGCCTTCGGGCGGGTTATTTTTGGGTGCGCAGTTCTATTTTTGGCACTTGAGGCTGCTCGCAGAGTCACTTCCCATTCCGAGTCCGGCGGACGAACTTGGCCAGCCCCACCCCCCAAGGCTATAGCCCACCCGTTTTTGTGGCCTTTTTCCGCTGGACGAACTTGGCGCCCCGGCCTTCGGGCGGTTATTTTTGGGTGCGGCTGTGCCCGCGTCCTATTTTTGGCACACGGAGGCTGCTCGCAGAGTCACTTCCCATTCCGAGTCCGGCGGACGAACTTGGCCAGCCCCACTCCCCAAGGCTATAGCCCACCTGCTGGCCTTTTGACGGACGAACTTGGCCTGGCCTTCGGGTGGTTATTTTTCGTCAAGGCTGTGCCCAAGGGCCTATTTGTGGCACATGGAGGCTAAAGTCTCACCCTATCTCCGAGTCCATGGACGAATCTCAGCCCCACCCCCAGGCTATAGCCCACCTGCTTTGTGGCCTTTTTCCGCAGGATCTAACTTGGCGCCCGCCTTCGGCGGTTATTTTTTGGGTGTAGCTGTGGGGCCTATTTTTGGCACATTTGAGGCCGCCGCAGTCTCGCCCCATTCGAGTCCGGCAGACGCAACTTGGCCAGCCCCACCCCCAAGGCTCTAGCCCACCTGCTTTTTGGGTTTTTCCACGGATTTAATCGCCTGCCTTCGGTTATTTGGGAACTGCTTTGCCCACGGCCTATTTTTTTACTGAGGCCGCCCAAAGTCTCGCCCATTCTGAGTCCAACTGGGCGAATCACAGCCCCACCCCCAAGGCTATAGCCCACCCGCTTTTCCGTGGCGCCCAGCCTTCGGCGCTTGTGCTCATGCCTATTTGGCACACGGAGGACACTCGCAAGTCTCCTCCCATTCCGAGACAGGGATCGAATTGGCCAGCCCCATTATAGCCCACCCGCTTGGGGCCTTTTTCCGGGATCTTGGCGCCTGGCCTTCGGGCGGTTATTTTTGGGGTAGCTTTGCCCGCGGCCTATTTTTCGCACACGGAGGTCAGCTGCAGTCTCGCCCCCATTCCGAGTCCGCAGACGAATCGGCCAGCCCCACCCCCAAGGCTCTAGCCCACCTGCCAGGCCTTTTTCCTGGGATCCTTCGGGCGGGTTATTTTGCACGGCTGTGCCCACGGCCTATTTTTGACACGAGGCCGCCAGTCTCGCCCATTCCGAGTCCGGCTGACGAACCTGGCCAGCCCCACCCCACAAGGCTATAGCCCACCCTTGGGCCTTTTTCCGGTGGATCTAACTTGGCGCCAGCCTTTATTTTGGCTGCTGTGCCCGCGGCCTATTTTTGGCACACGGAGGACACTCGCAAAGTCTCCTCCCATTCCGAGACAGGCGGACGAACTTGGCCAGCCCCACCCCCCAAGGTTATAGCCCACCTGCCAGGGCCTTTTTTCCGCAGATCTAACTTGGCGCATTTTTATGGCTGTGCTAACTACTATTTTGGCACACGGAGCCCGCCAAGAAACTCTTGTTCCATTCTCGAAGTCTCCACCCCCAAGGCTATAGCCCACCCGTTTTTGTGGCCTTTTTCCGCTGGACGAACTTGGCGCCCCAGCCTTCGGGCGGTTATTTCTCTTGTTCCATTCTGAGTCCGGCGGACGAACTTGGCCACCCCACCCCCCAAGGCTATAGCCCAATTCACAGGGCCTTTTTGACCGGACTTAACTCGCCTGCCTGGTGGTGATTTTGACGCTGTGCCCAAGGCCTATTTTGGCACACGGAGGCCGCTCGCAAAGTCTCGCCCCATTCCGAAGTCCGGGACAAACTTTGGCCAGCCCTACTTCAAGGCTATAGCCCACCCATTTTGTAGGCTTTTTCCACGGATTTAACTTGCCTCGACCTTCGGTTAGTTATTTTTGTGCGGCCGGGCCCATCGGCTCATTTTCGCACACGAGCCAAAAAGTCTTGGCCCATTCCGAGTCCCGTGGACGAACTTGGACAGCCCCACCCCCCAAGGGTATAGCCCACCTAATTTTGTGGCCTTTTTCCGGTGGACGAACTGGGCGCCCCTGCTTCGGGCGGTTATTCTTGGCTGTATCCATGTCAATTTTTGGCACACGGAGGTCCAGCTGCAAAGTCTCATCCCATTCCCGAGTCCGGGCGATTTAATCTTGGCCAGCCCCACCCCCCAAGGCTATAGCCCACCCATTTTTGTGGCTTTTTTCCGCTGGACGAACTTGGCGCCCCGGCCTTCGGGCGGTTATTTTTGGGCGCGGCTGTGCCCGCGGCCTATTTTTGGCACACGGAGGCTGCTCGCAAAGTCTCATCCCATTCCGAGTCCGGCGGACGAACTTGGCCAGCCCCACCCCCCAAGGCTATAGCCCACCCGTTTTTGTGGCCTTTTTCCGCTGGACGAACTTGGCGCCCCGGCCTTCGGGCGGTTATTTTTGGGCGCGGCTGTTGCCGCTGCCTATTTTTGGAACACGTAGGCCGCTCCCAAAGTCTCGTCCCATTCCGAGTCCGGCGGATGAACTTGGCCAGCCCCACCCCCCAAGGCTATAGCCCACCCATTTTTGTGGCCTTTTTGCATTGGACGAACTTGGCGGCCCGGCCTTCGGGCGATTATTTTTGGGTTCGGCTGTCCCCGCGGCCTATTTTTGGTACACGGAGGCCGCTCGAAAAGTCTTGCCCCATTCTGAGTCCGGCGGACGAACTTGGCCAGCCCCACCCCCCAAGGCTATAGCCCACCCGTTGTTGTGGCCTTTTTCCGCTGGATCTAACTTGCCTGGCTTTGGCTGTTATTTTTGGCGGCTGTGCCTGCCTCTATTTTTTTATACACGGAGGTCGCTAGCAAAGTCTCGCCCCATTCCGAGTCCGGCGGACGAACTTTGCCAGCCTCACCCCCCAAGGCTATAGCCCACCCGTTTTTGTGGCCTTTTTCTGCAGGACGAACTTGGCGCCCCGACCTTCGAGCGGTTATTTTTGGACGCGGCTGGGTCTGCGGCCTATTTTCGGCACACGGAGGCCGCTCGCAAAGTCTCGCCCCATTCCGAGTCCGGCGCACGAACTTGGCCAGCCCCACACCCCAAGGCTATAGCCCACCTTGCTTTTTAGGCATTTTTTCCGCAGGACGAACTTGGCGCCTCGCCTTCGGTGGTTATTTTTACGTGCTGTACGGCCTATTTTTGGCACACGGAGGACGCTCGCAAAGTCTGGTCCCTTTCCGAGTCCGGCGGACAAACTTGGCCAGCCCCACCCCCCAAGGCTATAGCCCACCCATTTTTGTGGCCTTTTTCCGCTGGATTTAACTTGGCCTGGACTTCGGTTGTTTTTGCTGCCAGGCAGCAGCCTATTTTTGCACACGGACGCCGCTCGTAAAGTCTCGTCCCATTCCGACTCCAGCGGACGAACTTGGGCAGCCCCACCCCCAAGGCTATAGCCCACCAGTTTTTGGGGCCTTTTTCCGCTGGACGAACTTGGCGCCTGCCTTCGGCGGTTATTTTGGCTGCTGTGCTCAAGGCCTATTTTTGGCACACGGAAGCTGCTTACAAAGTCTCGCCCCATTCCGAGTCCGGCAGACGAACTTGGCCAGCCCCACCCCCCAAGGCTATAGCCCACCCGTTTTTGTGGCCTTTTTCCGCTGGACGAACTTGGCGCCCCGGCCTTCGGGTGGTTATTTTTGGACGCGGCTGTGCCCGCGGCCTATTTTTGGCACACGGAGGCCGCTCGCAAAGTCTTGTCCCATTCCGAGTCCGGCGGACGAACTTGGCCAGCCCTACCCCCCAAGGCTATAGCCCACCCATTTTTGTGGCCTTTTTCCGCTGGACGAACTTGGCGCCCCGGCCTTCGGGCTGTTATTTTTGGGCGCGGCTGGGCCCACGGCCTATTTTCGGCACATGGAGGCCACTCGAAAAGTCTTACCCCATTCCGAGTCCGGCGGACGAACTTGGACAGGCCCACCCCCCAAGGCTATAGCCCACCTAATTTTGTGGTCTTTTTCCGGTGGACAAACTGGGCGCCCGTGCTTCGGGTGGTTATTCTTGGGCGCGGCTGTATCCACGGCCAATTTTTGGCACACGGAGGCCGCTCGCAAAGTCTCATCCCATTCCGAGTCCGGCAGACAAACATGTCCAGCCCCACCGCCCAAGGCTATAGCCCACCCGTTTTTGTGGCCTTTTTCCGCTCGACGAACTTGGCGCCCCGGCCTTCGGGTGGTTATTTTTGGGCGTCGCTTTGCCCGCGGCCTATTTTTGGCACACGGAGGCCGCTCGCAAATTCTCGCCCCATTCCGAGTCCGGTGGACGAACTTGGACAGCCCCACCCCCCAAGGCTATAGCCCACCCGTTTTTGTGGCCTTTTTCCGCTGGACGAACTTGGCGCCCCGGCCTTCGGGCTGTTATTTTTGGGCGCGGCTGTGCCCGCGGCCTATTTTTGGCACATGGAGGCCGCTCGCAAAGTCTCATCCCATTCCGAGTCCGGCGGACGAACATGTCCAGCCCCACCCCCCAAGGCTATAGCCCACCCGTTTTTGTGGCCTTTTTCCGCTGGACGAACTTGGCGCCTGCCTGGGTGGTGGCGGCTGTGCTGGTCGCCTATTTTTGGTATATGAGGTCGCAGTCTCGCCCCATTCCAAGTCCGGGCTGACTAACTTGGCCAGCTCCACCCCCACTATACTGTTTTTGTGGCCTTTTTCCGCTGGACGAACTTGGCGCCCCGGCCTTCAGGCGGTTATTTTTGGGCACACGGAGGCCCCTCGCAAAGTCTCGCGGCATTCCGAGTCCGGCGGACGAAGTTGGCCAGCCCCACCCCCCAAGGCTATAGCCCACCCGTTTTTGTGGCCTTTTTCCGCTGGATTTAACTTGACGCCTGCCTCGGGCGGTTATTTTGGGCTGCCTGCTCTGCTGGACTATTTTTGGCACACGGAGGCCGCTCGCAAAGTCTCGCCCCATTCCGAGTCCGACGGACAAACTTGGCCAGCCCCACCCCCCAATGCTATAGCCCAACCGTTTTTTGGGCCTTTTTCCTGACGAATCTTGGCGCCTGCAAGGTTATTTTGGGCTCGGCTGTGCCGCAGTCACCCGAGGTCGCCATACAAAGTCTCCTCCCATTCCGAGTCCGGCGGACGCACTTGGCCAGCCCCACCCCCCAAGGCTATATCCCACCCGTTTTTGTGGCCTTTTTCCGCTGGACAAACATGGCGCCCCGGCGTTCGGGTGGTTATTTTTGGCTGTGGCTGGGCCCGCGGCCTATTTTTGGCTCACGGAGGCCGCCCAAAAAGTCTCGTCCCATTCGTAGTCCGGCGGACGAACTTGGCCAGCCCCACCCCCCAAGGCTATAGCCCACCTGCCAGGGCCTTTTCCGCTGGATCTAATCTCTTGGCGCCTGGCCTTTTATTTTTGGGCGCGGCTGTGCCATCGGCCTATTTTTGGCACACGGAGGCCGCTCGCAAAGTCTCGTCCCATTCCGAGTCCGGCGGACGAACTTGGCCAGCCCCACCCCCCAAGGCTATAGCCCACCCGTTTTTGTGGCCTTTTTCCGCTGGACGAACTTGGCGCCCTGGCCTTCGGGTGGTTATTTTTGGGCGCGGCTGTGCCCGCGGACTATTTTTGGCACACGGAGGCCGCTCGCAAAGTCTCGCCCCATTCCGAGTCCGACGGACAAACTTGGCCAGCCCCACCCCCCAATGCTATAGCCCACCCGTTTTTTGGGCCTTTTTCCGCTGGACGAACTTGGCGCCCGGCCTTCGGGCGGTTATTTTTGGGCTCGGCTGTGCCCGCGGCGTATTTGTGGTACCCGGAGGCCGTTTACAAAGTCTCGTCCCATTCCGAGTCCGGGAGAATCCTGGCCAGCCCCACTCTCAAGGCTATAGCCCACCTGTCAGGGCCTTTTTCCGCTGGATCTAACTTAGCGCCTGCCATCGGGCGGTTATTTTTACGGCTGTGCCTGGGCCTATTTTTTGGCACACGGAGAGCGCAAAGTCTCTGGCCCCATTCCGAACCGGGCGATCGGCCAGCCCCACTTCAAGGCTATAGCCCACCTGTTTTTGTTCAGGCCTTTTTCCTGGATCAACTTGGCGCCTGCCTTCGGGTGGTTATTTTTGGTCGGTTGTTCTGTGGCTCATTTTTTACATGACGGAGGCCGCCGCACAGTCTCGGCCTCTATTCCGAGTCCGGCGGACGACGTTGGCCAGCCCCCCCCCCCACGGCTATAGCCCACCCGTTTTGGGGGCATTTGTGGGGTCGTGTGTCTTGGCGCCCCGGCCTTCGGGCGGTTATTTTTGGGCGCGGCTGTGCCCGCGGCCTATTTTTGGCACACGGAGGCCGCTCGCAAAGTCTCACGCCATTCCGAGTCCGGCGGACGAAGTTGGCCAGCCCCACCCCCCAAGGCTATAGCCCACCCGTTTTTGTGGCCTTTTTCCGCTGGACGAACTTGGCGGCCCGGCCTTCGGGCGGTTATTTTTGGGCGCAGCTGTGCCCGAGGCCTATTGTTGGCACAAGGAGGCCGCTCGCAATGTCTCGCGCCATTCCGAGTCCGGCGGACGAAGTTGGCCAGCCCCACCCCCCAAGGCTATAGCCCACCCTGCAGGGCCTTTTTCCTCCTGGACGATCTTGTCGCCTGCCTTGTCAAGTATTTTAGGGCTGGCTGTGCCCATGGCCTATTTTTCACACACGGAGGAGCCTCGCAAAGTCTCGCCCCATTCCGAGTCCCGACGGACGAATTTGGCCAGCCCCACCCCTGCTATAGCCCACCATGCTTTGTCGCTTTTTCCGCTGGGATCTAACTTGCCTGCCTTCGGGTGGTTAGTTTTGGCGCTGGTGCCTGCCTATTTTTTGGCACACGGAGGCCACTCAGAAGTCTCTGCCCCATTCCAACCAAGGACAAACTTTGCTGCCCCACTCCCCAAGGCTATAGCTCAATTGCTTTTTTCCGCTGGACGACTTTGGCGCCCCTGCCTGGTGGTTATTTTTGGCGCTGCCAGCCCACGGCTCTTTTTTGGCACACGGAAGCCACTCACAAAGTCTCCTCCCATTCCGAGTCCGGCGGACGCACTTGGCCAGCCCCACCCCCCAAGGCTATATCCCACCCGTTTTTGTGGCCTTTTTCCGCTGGACAAACATGGCGCCTCACTGGGGTGGTTATTTTGCTGCTGGGCGGCGCCTATTTTTTATTCGGAGGCCGCCTGAAAGCTCTGCCCCATTCCTAGTCTGGCGGATTTAACTTGGCCAGCCCCACCTGCTGCTATAGCCCATTGTGGGCCTTTTTCCCGCTTAGATTTGGCTTGCCTGCCTTCGGGCGGTTGTTTTATGCCAAGGGTTCGTGGTTTTTGGCTCACGGAGGTCAGCCAGAAAGTCTCGGCCCCATTCCGAGTCCCGGACGAACTTGGCCAGCCCAACTCCCCTATAGCCCACCTGCTTTTGGGTTTTTCCGCTGATCAACTGACCGGCTGCTCGTGGTTATTTTTGAGGCCAAGGGCTACTTTTACACACGGAGGCCGCTCGTAAAGTCTTTCCCCATTCCGAGTCCGGCGGACGAACTTGGCCAGTCCCACCCCCCAAGGCTATAGCCCACCCGTTTTTGTGGCCTTTTTTCCGCTTGGACTTTACCCCATGCCTTTGAAGTTATTTTGGGTGCAGTGCCCCCGGCCTATTTTTGGCACACGTAGGACGCTCGCAAAGTTTCGTCCTATTCCGAGTCAGGCGGACGACCTTGGCCAGCCCCACCCCCCAAGGCTATAGCCCACCCGTTTTTCTGGCCTTTTTCCGCTGGACGAACTTGGCACCCCGGCGTTCGGGCGGTTATTTTAAAAGGGAAGCTGTGCCGCAGCCTATTTTTTGGCACACGGAGGCCGCGCGCAAATTCGCGCCCCAATCCCAGTGCGGCGGACGAAGTTCCACCCCAAGGCTATAGCACCTGCTGTGGCCTTTTTCCGCTTGGATTTGACGCCTCAGTGGGGCGGTTATTTTGGGCGCTGTTGTTTCCTCAAGGGACTATTTTGGCACACGGAGGCCGCCTCAGCCAAAATCTGCCCCATTCCTAGTCCCGACGGACAACTTGGCCAGCCCCACCCACAAGGCTATAGCCTACCCGTTTGTTTGGCCTTTTTCCGCCGGACGAACTTGACGCCTCGGCGTTATTTTTGGGCTGTGCAAGGATTACTATGTTTGGCACACGGAGGTCCGCTTGTACCTCGCCCCATTCGAGTCCGACGGACAAACTTGGCCAGCCCCACTTCAATGCGCCATATAGCCCACCTGCTGGGCCTGGATCTAACTTGGCGCCCGCCTGGCGGGGTTTTTTTGATTTTGGCTGCCTAAGGCCTATTTTTGGTACCCGGAGGCTGCATAAAGTCTCTGCTCCCATTCCGAGTCCTGGGCGGATCTAACCTTGGCCAGCCCCACTCCCCAAGGCTATAGCTCCACCTGCTGGGCCTTTTATGCTGGGATCAACTTTACGCCTGCCTGGCGAAGAGTGGGTGTGCTGCCATGGCCTATTTTTACACACAGAGGCCATTGAAGTCTAGCCCCATTCCAGTCGGCGCATGAATTCTCGGCCAGCCCCCCTCCAAGGCTATAGCCCACCTGCTTTTTCAGGGCTCTTTTTCCAGGGACGTAACTTGTTCTGCCTTCGGTGGTTATTTTTGGGCTACATGCCTCATGCCTATTTTGGCACATGGAGGCTTGCTCGCAGTCTCGTCCCAATCCGAGTCCGGGCGATTCAATCCTGGTCGCCCCACCCTCTAAGGCTATAGCCCACCTGCTTTTTCAGGTGGCCTTTTTCCTCCGGATTTAACTTGTCGCCTCGCCTTGGTCGTTATTTTAGGGCTGGGCCATGCCTATTTTGGCACACGGAGGCTCGCAAAGTCTCGCCCCATCTGAGTCCGGGACGATCTCTTGGCCAGCCCCACTCAAGGCTATAGCCCACCTGCTTTGTCGCTTTTTCCGCTGGGATTAACTTTGGCGCCTGGCTGGTTAAGTTTTATGCAGTGCTGCTGCCTATTTTTTTGCACACGGAGGTCAGCTCAGAAGTCTCTGCCCCATTCCAACCGGGCAGACAAACTTTGCCAGCCCCACCCCCCAAGGCTATGGCCCACCCGTTTTTTTGGCCTTTTTCCACTGGACGCCCACCTATGTCCCGCCTTCGGTGGTTATTTGGCTGGCTGTGCCCACGGCCTATTTTTGGCACACGGAAGCCACTCACAAAGTCTCCTCCCATTCCGAGTCCGGCGGACGCACTTGGCCAGCCCCACCCCCCAAGGCTATAGCCCAATCTGCTGTGGCCTTTTCCACTGGACAAAACATGGTTATTTTTTACGCCTGCTCTGGGTGGTTATTTTTACGTGCATGCTCACAGCTGGCTTTGCTCACGGAGTCTCACGCCTGCAAAGTCTCGTCTGGCCCCATTCCTAGTCTATGGATCAACTTGGCCACCCCCACCCCCAAGGCTATAGCCCACCAGGGGCTTTTTTCCGCTAGGATCTAACTTGGCGCCCGGCCTTCGGGCGCCTTATTTTTGCTGTGCCTGCTGTATTTTTACACGGAGCCTGCAGTCTCGCCCCCATTCGAGTCCGGACGAACTTGGCCAGCCCAACCCCCTGGCTATAGCCCACCTGCTTTTTGGGTTTTTTCCGCTGGATCTAACTGCACCGGCTTCGGGTGGTTATTTTTGTGCTGGCTGTGCTCAGGCTACTTTTTGGCGACGGAGGCTCGCTTTTGCAAAGTCTGTCCCATTCAGTCCGCGACAAACTGGCCAGTCCCACCCCCCAAGGCTATAGCCCACCTGACTTGGTGGCCTTTTTCCGCTAGATCTAATCTTACGCCTGCCTTCTGGCGGTTATTTTGGCTGTTCATGTGGCTATTTTTTGGCTCATGGAGGCCGCCAAAAAGTCTCATTTCATTCCAGTCCGGCGGATTTAATCCTTGGCCAGCCCAACCCCTAAGGCTATAGCCCACCCGCTTTTGGCTTTTTCCGCTGGATGAATTTTGGCGCCTGCCTTTTAAGCATTTATGGTTGCAGTGCCCGGCGGCCTATTTTTTTGGCACACGAGGCTACTCAGTTTCGGCCCCATTCGAGTCCAAGTCATGGACTACCCACCCCCCAAGGCTATAGCCCACCCTTTGTGGCCTTTTTTCCGCTGGATCTAACTTGGCGCCTGGCCTTCGGGCGGGAGACGGCTGCGCCTCAAGGCCTATTTTTTGGCACTGGAGGTCGCTTGCAAAGTCTCGCCCACCCAGTCCGCGGCGGATCTTAACTTCGCCAGCCCACTCCCCAAGGCTATAGCCCACCTGCTGGGTTTTTCCGCTGGATTTAACTTGGCGCCTCGTTTTGGGCCTTTACGGTTATTTGGAAGCTCTATTTTTGGCACATCGAGGCCGCTCAGCCAAAAGTTTCATTCCATTCGAAGTCCTGCGGACGACTTGGCCAGCCGCACCCCCATAGCCACCTGCTTTTTGTGGCCTTTTTCCGCTGGACGAACTTGGCGCCTGCCTTCGGGTGGTTATTTTTGGGCGCGTGGTACCATGCCTCATTTTTCACACACGGATGTCGTCCTGCAGTCTCGCCCCATTCCGGTCCGCAAACAACTCTTGGGCAGCCCCACCCCCAAGGCTATAGCCCACTGCCAGGCTTTTGACTAATCTCATGGCGCGCCTTCGGCGGTTATTTGGGCGCCAAGCTGTGCCTCGATCATTTTTTGGCACACGGAGGCCGCTTCTCTAAGTCTCGGCCCCATTCGAGTCCCGGGCGGACGAATTTGGCCAGCCCCACACCCCAAGGCTATAGCCCACCACACAGGCCTTTTTCCGCTTGGATGAACATGCCTTACCTGGGCAGCTATTTTGCACGGCTGTGCTCATGGCCTATTTTTTGCACTGGAGGTCAGCTGCAGTCTCGTGTCATTCGAAGTCTGGCAGACAAACTTGGCCAGCCCCACCCCCTGCTATAGCCCACCACAGGGCTTTTTTCCTCTGATAATCCTTGGCCCTGGTTGTTATTTTTAAGCTGCTGTGCTCATGCCTATTTTTGGCACACACACGGAGGCCGCCTCTAAGTATCGCCTATTATGAGTCCGCGGCGACGAATCTTGGCCAGCCCCACACCCCTGCTATAGGCCCACCCTGCTTTTTGTGGCCTTTTTCCGGCTGGATGAACTTACGTCCCTGCCTCAGGTTGCGCTATTTTGGGTATTTGCCGGGGTTGTGCCCAAGGCCTATTTTTGGCACGCAGAGGTCTGCTCGCAAAGTCTCAGGCCATTCCGAAGTCCGCGGACAAACTTGGCCAGCCCCACCCCCAAGGCTATAGCCCAATGCTGAGGCCTTTTCCTCCTCGGATCTTCTCACCTGGCTTCAAGCCTTTAGGGCGCAGCTGTGCTTATTTTGTATATGTCATGCCTATTTTTGGCCCACGAGGTCACAAAGTCTCGCCCCATTCTCCTGAGTCCCATGATCTATCCTGAACTTTGACTAGCCCCACTCAAGGTCAGTCTGCTTAAGGCTGCAGGCCTTTCGCTGGACAGACCCATGCCTTATTTTTGGCGCCCGCTCCCAATTTTTGGTACACGACGCCTCAAAAGTCTCGGCCTCATTCAGTCCGGGCGGATCTAATCAACTGGCCACCCCCCAAGTCTAGCCCCACACCCCAAGACTATAGCCCACCTGCCAGGGCCTTTTTCCGCTGGATCTAACTTGGCGCCTGCCTGGTGGCATTGTGCGGCTGTGTCAAGGCCTTCATTTCACACACGAGGTCAGCCTTTACAAAGTCTCTTCCCCCATTCCGCTGCCCGGTGTACAAAAACTTGGCCAGCCCCACCCTAAGGCTATAAATGCCTGCTTTTGTGGTCAGGGTTGCCTGGCTGGATCTAACTTGGCCAGCCCCACCCCCCAAGGCTATAGCTCGTGCTTTTTGGGTGGTCTTTTTCCGCTGACAAACATCGATGCCTTCTGGCGTTATTTTACGCCACAGCCCACGGCCAATTTTTGGAGGTCAGCCAAAGTCTCGCCCTATCTGAAGTTCATGGATTTAATCTCAGCCACCCCCACCCCCAAAGGCTATAGCTCACCCGATTTGTCGCTTTTTTCCGCTGGATCTAACTGCCTTCGCCTTCGGGCTGCCTATTTTTGCGTGTACCCGCTGCTTATTTTTTTCACACGGAGGCCGCCGTCAGTCTCTGCCCCATTCCGCAGTCCGGCTGGATGGCTTGGCTGTGCCCCAACCCCATGCCTATTGCCCACCTTTTGTGGCCTATTTTCGGCTGGATCTACCTGGCGCCCAGCCTCGGAGGTTATTTTTAAAAGGGCTGGCCAGTACTATTTTTTTATTAATGGCACACACTGTCACAGCAAAGTCTCGGCCCCATTCCGAGACTGCTGACGAACTTGGCCGGGCCTCAAGGCTATAGCCCACCCATTTAAGGTTTTTCTGCTGGATTACCATAATTGGCGCCTTCCGGCTCATGTTATTTTGACGCTGCTGTGGCCGTGGGCCTCATTTTGGCAAACCTGGAGCCCGCCTCAAAGTCTCGGCCCCATTCGAGTCCCAGGATGAACATGGCCAGCCCCACCCCCATGGCTATAGCCCACCTGCTTGGCCTTTTTTCCACTGGATTTAATCCAGGGCGCACCAGCCTCGGGTGAAGGTATTTTTGGCTGCCAGCTCAAGATCCTATTTTTGGCACACGGAGGTCCGCTGGCCTAAAGTCTTCCCCATTCGAGTCCGGGTGATTAACTTGGCCAGCCTTCTTCCCCAAGGCGCATAGCCTGCCAGGGCCTGGCTGCCGATCTAACTTGGCCAGCTCCCACCCCAAGGGGCTAGTAGCCTGTCTGCTTTTGTGGCCTTTTCCTGCTGGACTAACATGGCGCTGGACCTTCGGTGGTACATTTTGAGTGCGGGTGCCCACGGCCACTTTTTGGCACACGGAGGTCAGCCGCAGCATCGCCTGACCCAGTCCGGATCGGGATTTAACTTGGCCAGCCCCACCCCCAAAGCTTTATAGCCTAATTGCCAGGCTTTTTCCGCTGATCTAACTTACGCCTGCCTTCAAGCGGTTATTTTTTGGGTGCGCTTGTACTGCCGTGGCCTATTTTTGGCACACGAAGGCTGATCACTTCCGGGTCCGGCGGACGAACTTGGCCAGCCCCACCTGCTGCAGGACCTTTTTCCTCAAGATTTAACATGGTGCCTCGCCTGGCGGCTATTTTTGGCGAGACAGCCTACTGCCCATTTTTTACACACGGAGGCCGCCTGCAATGTTCAAGTCCGCCCGAGTCAGGCGCACAACCTTGGCCAGCCCCACTTCATGGCTATGGCTTCACCCGCTGGGGGCATTTTTCCCGCTGGATCTAATCCTACGCCCGGGCTTGTGTGGTTATTTTTAAAAGTGCCATGCCTGATTTGCACACGGAGGCCCCCCACAAAGTCTCGCCCCATTCCAGTCTCGTGACAACCTGGCTAGCTCCACCCCAAGGCGGTACTTGGCCTGCCAGGGCCTTTTTTTCCTCCGGTCGGTCTCTATGCCTGCCTGGGCGGTTATTTTTGTACTGCTGTGTCCGCGCCTATTTTGGCATTACTGAGGCCCTCAAAGCTTCTTGCCCCATTCCGAGTCCGGGCGGATCTAATCCTGGCTAGCTCCACTTTGAAGGCTAGGCCACCCGCCAGGCTTTTTTCCTGGGATGAATCTTTGTGCCCCGCCTGGGCGGTTATTTTGGGCGGGCCGTGGTCTCAAGGCCTTTGGCACACGGCGGCCGCCCGCAGAAAGTCTCACCTCATTCAAGTCCGCGGACGGCTAGCAGCCCCACCCCCTGCTATAGCCCACCCGCTCAAGTGGGCTTTTTCCGCCGGGACGAACTGGCGCCTGCCTGGGCGACATTTTTGGGCGCGGCTGAGCTCGCGGGTTCTTGCACACGGAGGCTGCCGAGACAGTCTTCAGTTCATTCCAGTCCGGCGGACAAACTTGCCAGCCCCACCCCCAAGGCTATAAGTAGCCCACCACAGGGCCTTTTCCACTACATGCACTGGCGCCTGCCTTCGGGCGGTTTTTTGAAAGGGCGAAGTCCAAGGGCTCATTTTACCCACGGAAGGCCACCGGCAGTTCCTCTCATTCCGGTCCGCGGATTTGGTCTGACATTCCCCACCTCAAGGCTATAGCCCAATTGCCAGGGATTTTTTCCGCTTGGACGCATCTCTGGTTTCCTAACCTTCGGTGTTATTTTAGCGCTGCTGTGTCCGCTGCTCATTTTTGGCACACGAGGCCGCTCAAGAAAGTCTCTGCCCCATTCTCGGTCCGCGGACAAACTTGGCTTTTCAGCCCCACCCCTGTTGCCAGGCCCACTCATGGGTCGACTGGATCTAATCTGGCTCCACGGCCTTCGGCTGTTATTTTGACACGGTTGTGCTCATGCCTATTTTTACACACGGAGGCCGGGCCTGGACAGTCTGCCCCATTCCGAAGTCCGGAAGGCATAAATCCTACAAGGTGCTGCAGGTAAAGAAGCAGAGTCGGATTAACTTAGAACATGCAACTGAACGATGTACTGAG
>JAUJEN010000108.1:0-71838 GCA_030448925.1 Citrus cavaleriei
TCAGTATTGCTTCGTTCGGTTACATATTGCTAGCAGGTTAATCCGATTCTGCTTCTTTCTACCTGCAGCACCTTCATTAGTTAGTAATGCTACAGCTTCCACCCATTCGGAGACATAGTTCATAACCATTAAGATGTATAGGCTAAAAGAAGGTGGAATGGTCCCATGCGTATATCACCCACACATAAAAAAAAGTTTCTTTACTCCAAGATGTTAGTAAGTGGCATGTCATGTTTGCAAAATATTTTCGCGCTTACGCTGTCACCCATTTTGATTTTTCACCGGCAAACAACACACCACCAATTTTCTTCTTCCTTGGTTGTTCTCCTAAGTTTTAATTTTATGTGCAATCAATGATAGATCACCAAATACACTCAAAATTTTATTAAATTGTTATACTTATAGAATTTCTATTAAAATTTCAGATAAGTATGATACACGCTTCTATAAATAGCTGAGCGATTTTTAAATAATTTTATTTCAGGTACACTCAAATTTAATTTTTTGGGTGTAATTAAAAATTAATTTTCTTGATTTTCCACTCTTCAATTTTTCTTTAGTATATGTATAACCGCTAAAAAGGTGGGTTTTTTTTTTTGTCAATGCAATTTTGCAAATTTACCATTTAGAAAGTCAATAATGAATTCAAGCGAAAGTTGAAGAGAAGCGAGGTCGGGATTTGACTTAGGAATAGTTTTGACGCACATGGCAATATTTCCGTGTTGGCTAAAGCCAACTGCAAACTGCTATGTACAAGCATAATTGGTAGTAAATTTATTCAAGTATTGAATGCATATGACATATTATTATTATTATTATGTGTATGATTGTAATTTACTTTTATATTATAATAACTTCCAACATGGGTATTATTTATTATTATTATTTTACCTAAAAAATACTGGGGTTTGGCGAGTCTCAATTGGTTGTTTTTTTGGCTCAAGGATTTGGACTGCTTTGCTATGCAACCAAAGTCGTTTTAATAACTTCTTGTTAATGTTACAGCGGCCCCTTGACAATGGTTTCTATAGCGTTTTGTTCATATTTACTTTGATTAATGTCATTATCATGAATAAAAAATTATATTTTTTAAACACGGTTCTGCTACCTTTACGGTTCCGTCGAAGTTATGGCATAAAAGAATTTGGCTCACAATTGAATTGGCAGAGATGAAGGGATGAGCTCAGCACGTGATTGTTGCTGACAAAAGATTGAATGGGATGATGAGGATAACATGGAAAATTTAGGGATGGCAATGGGGAGGAGGAGACACGTCTCCCATATCCATCCTTGATATTTTACAGATATACGTCTCCTCCTCCCGCCTCCACAACGCTGAGAGGTCATTCTCATCCCTCCCCGGAATAATAGATTCTATATTCCCTATTCCCTAGAAGAATTAATCGTTTAATATATTTTTTTATTTTCGATTTAAATTAATCATATTAAAATAAAAATTTTGAATAAAAATAAAGTTTAAAATATATCTTACATTAATATCGATCCATTGGTTAAAAGTTCACATCGCATTCAAATATAAATTATTAAAATAATTATCTTTTATCAATGCTCTGTGTCCTGCATAATCACAATAAAAAGAAAAAATTATTTTTATATCATAATAAAATAAATGAAATAAATGTAGATACTTAATTAATATTTTTAATAAACTATTTACCTAGTCTGTTTTTCCTCGGTGAAACGCTATAAATCGGTAGATAAACTTCACATTTCAAACCTAAAACAATTTAAAAACGATATAAAGAATGAATTTATAAGCCAAGTAAATATTAATAATCAGATAATATAATTATAATGTAAAAAATAAACTCATATCGCGATGTGGTTTCAGCAATTAACTTTAACAAAGACCATTGTTAATGCTTTCTACCGCGCTTAAGCTGAAAGTTACATTAACTACTACAATCCTTATTTCCTAAAAATTCTATCTGTAGGTTAGTTAATCGTGAATTTAATTTAGCCAAATATTCTAAAGAATTCGAGCTAATGAGATAATTAAGATTTTATTCCACCAACTCAATATTAAAATCTTCCATCCGTGAGATAACTTTTTCATCCAAATATGAATCTAATTCTATCCGCAACAACCGCACAATCTCCATTAATTTATAATCATCAAAACTCATCCATTCTTTTGCTTTATGTAATCCCCAGATCTATTGTGTTAACTACTAACAAAAGATAATCAAAGAATAACATTGAAATCTTAAGCAATCATTTTCCACTAATTTCACAAAGCCACTACATTTCCAACATACAACTCTTTAACACCACCATAAACCATGGTAAAAGCAATATTCAATTTAACTTCTTTTTTTATACCTTTGATCATGTATACATGCCACACCCAAAATTCCACTCATATCTTGCCAATATTTATAATTTTGTTATTTATTTATTAGTAATTTTAAAAATAAAAATAAAATTAAAAATTAAAATGGGAATGGGTGACGGGATTCCACCTCATCCCCGTCCCTCCCCCGAATAAAAAAAATCGGGAAAAATTTTTCCCGTCCTCTTAATAAAAACGTGATAAAATTATCTCATACCTCCCCGATTTCGTGGGAAAATTCGGTAGTACCGAGAAATCCCGCGGGACTATTGCCATCCTTAGAAAAATTGTCATCTTTAAGGCCCAGTATGACGATTATTCGGGATGTGAAAAGTCAAAAGCGTACACGCCAAAGCAAAATTTGCTGAGTAAACTTTGGGACCATAGATGCGTGCATGGTAATAGCTACAATGGGAAGGTCGAGAACATATGGTCCTCCTAGACTCAACTGCCTGGATTGACAGTATTAATGCATTAATATAATAATAAACACAATTATGTAAATTAATAAAGTTACCGAAAATTAGAAATGCAACGAATAAAAAATAAATAAATGTGGACGAATCTTGGGCGGCACGGCACAATTGACCTCGAATTTCATTGTGGGGCAAGAATTGATCAAACTGGGTAACACGGGCCGCTGCCCCTAGCTTCAAGGATAATCAACTTTATCATAAGAAACTTGGAATAACTTAAACAATAAATTATAATTTGTTTCTTAGACTATAAAGGAAAAGAAAATGGAAAAGATAAATAGATAAAGAGGATGGTTATTTAAATCTATTAATTTCTTTTTCTACATTTTTAAATTAAGAATTTTGCCATTATCTAAATATTTTTAAATTACTTAATTAATTTTTTATTTTCTGTTAATTTTACAAATTCTAACCAATTCATTAAAATATATTCTTTATCTTAAACAATTGATATTATTGATTAAGAAGAACAAATGCACAATTTAAAATGAAAATTAAATGCACCAATAAATTTTTATCAGGCACTTATGAAAGTTCATGAATATTAATAAATTAAATTTTATCAAATAAATGTTAATGAATATCAATAAAAAATTTGTATAATAAAAGCATAAAATATAGATTATAATATACTAAGAAAGATTAAAAAAAATACAGAATGAAATTGGAGTACTTAATTTATAAAATATGAGAGTAGAGAAAAAAAGATTAATTAAGTATAATTATAAAATTTTAATTTTAATAATAAATTTGTTTTAAAATAATTACATAAAAATTAATGTATTACATATCCACGAATGAAATAGACGTTTACAAATAGGGGTTCTGGTTACCTTTGCGGTTTGCACCTTTTGAAACGTGTCTCAACATCGGTTTTAGCTATTTAGTCTTTTGAGGGTGTCCACAAAGATCTCTTACCACATGTTTTAACGTTTTTAAAGGTCTTTCAGTTCCAAATTTGGTCCTATAATAATTGATGGATGACGCAGCTTCACCGAAGTTGTACCTCTGTTGGTGAGGGTTAAAAACCGGTGGTGGTGGTGTTCGTCATATAACAAAATAAAGTCTTATTCTACGGCCTACTGACATTTAATCACCGCCACATTACAACAAAACCATTGGGCTGTCCTTTTCCTGCCTGTGAACGGTGTCGTATCCTCGATATGTTTCCCAGATACCATGCATTGGCACGTTGAGTAATGTCTTGAATTTTGTGTGCTTGGTCGGTGCGGTCAGTCAAAACTTTTGTTGCTTTCTTCAATTTAGTTAAGTTAGTTGAAGGTCCATTTCGTTCACTCTAATTTGTTTATGTAAAGATAATGAAAAGAGGTAAAATTATATGTAGTTCCCATTGCTTTGGGATTCTGACTAGCTATTAGAATCTGTAAGCTACAGACTGCAGCATCAGCCGTTGGATGTGGTTGGATGAGGAGAAACTAAACAATAGAAGATCGGATGGTGGGATGATGGGGATGTTTGTTACAGAATCTGGTACCATAGACAGGTCCTTGTTGGTACTAAAACTTCCCTCGAAAGTTTTAAGGTTAAATTCCATTGATTCCTAAATTTGACTGTTTCTGTTCATCTCAATTATTAAAATGCTTAAATGCTCGTTCTTCCTTGCCTTGATAATCATTGCAATGTGTCCATGGAATACATTAGTTGCACTAATTGATGCTGCATAGTCTGTATGTTTTATATTGTCTATGATAGAGTAATAATTTTTTTGGTTATTATTTCAATTTCTACCAATTATTATAAATTAGTCTCTCAGATTCTGTTTTGAAATCGTTGTTATACCTTTTTAAATTAAAGCCGAAAAAAGCTATAACAATAAAATAAAAGTTAATAATATATATAGAACATAAATTTTAAATAATTCCACAAATTATTAAATATAATGTATTTTCATTACGAATAAAAATCATATAAACACAACTTTTAAACCATGTTTTAAATGCTTTTATCAAATCTTTTACTTTATTTATGCAGAATTTTAAGCATACAATGCTTCAACTTCATTCTCAAACATACTTTTTACCAAATATGTCGAATCTGCGCGACAGTAATAATTCTCATAAATTAACCGCTATAAAAGCAATAACATTAAAAAAATTTGAATTTATAATATAGCATTAAAGAGGGGATATGTTAGTGCGCAATCCTTTTACTTTATTTAAAAACGAAAATTACGTATAAACAGAACATGAGATAACTATATGTGGGGAGCTAGCAGTGCTGGTCCATTTTATAACGTACCACCATATTCCAGTATTTATACAGAAACCAGTGCATTTAATTGTGATAAGCCCTCCTACAATTGCTTCTTTATCTTTTGTCATTTGTCCATGTCGATTTTGAGTTTGTTGGATTTGTAGCTCAATGGTGGTGTCATGATGCCTCCATACAATGTCGAGAGTTCTTTTCTGATTTTGATTAAAAAAGAAAAGAAGAATAAATTTATGTTCATTTTCAATATTGTTAGAGGAGTCAATTTCTAATTAATATCTTGTATAGACCAAAGTATTATAAATTTATATATTTAGAATATAATGGATGAAAAATTATAATAAAATGAGACTTGTAGCCATTAAATAAAAAATGTTTGAATTGTATTGTGCCAAATCACTTGATAAATCCAATTAGTGTTCCTCACATTCAAGGTGAATTAGAGTTTCAAATTCAAATTTTAATTACTAGTCTAAAATTTATAAGTTAGAGGATTTTATTTTTAGCAAAAGATTTTTTAACTTTTAATAGATTAATGTTACATTAGTTGAAATTTAAATTGATTAGAAGTGTGGATCCACATTATTATTCCAATTGTATCTGTAAAATTATTTATGAGGTTCTGGAAAGAGAGGGGGGAAAAGAGGTCGAGGTGCATTTAGAAACAGAGTTTTTCAAAGGAAGATGGCTGCACTGGTGTTATTAGTGACCTGATTATAAAATTGTTTGGGGTACAATATATCTATATGTAATTCAAGTGAGGCCCAAAAGCAATATGCTCAAATTGATTCCTTCATTCTTTGAAGCCCAAACCTGGGTTGTAATTGTTGCACGCTATCTGAGACTCGGTGAAGGAATGCGAAACACAAAAAAACGAGCAGAGCGGGGTTTAGATTTTAGGGTTTAGAGAAAGCTAAAGAAGAAATGCGATGCCGCAACGGTTTGGGGAGGACCAAGAACATAAAAGCGAAGAAGCACTTGAAGAAGCGCTTATGATATTATTCAAAGAAGGTGGCTCCGACGTTAGCGTTCGACAGCAGCTGAACCAGTTTCTCAAGAGCAAAACGTGTTTCAAATGGGAAGTCGGCGATCTCAAGAAGCTTCGCGATCTGCAAGCTCTATTACCCCGCCTCAAGGTTTCCCTCTCTCTCTCTTATGAGTCTGTTAAATATTCATGATTTAGATTTTGATTCATTTTACGGGGAAATATCAAATTTCTATCCTATGGCCAATTTATAATCTAATCAATCTTGTAATTTTGGGTTTTATAATCTAGTTAAGGCAATTAGTGACACTCGTGGTATTGGCTATCTGATTTGTGGAATTTGGGGTATTGTTATGGGTTTGTTTTAAGGTATGAATAGAAAGTTGAAGTAGATTTGTCGAAAGGATTCTGAAAAAATCCGTGGTTAAAATGTTTGGGTACATCCAATGAATGTCACCTAATTCATCAGTCACTAGGATAGGCAGTCAGATGAGTGTGCTGCAGGTTGTAATATTGTCTTTCTTTTTAATTTAGCGTAGAATGCTAGTTATGGTCTTTGTTGTTGAATTAACAAGTCATGATGGCATTGTTGACTCAAACTAAAAGTAGCTCCTTCAGCTCACTGGTCATTGCTGTTTGTTGTCTTGTTAGCAAAAATAAAACCCTGCATTGGTCTTCTTTCATTTAGTCTGGGAAAGGTTGGGGCAGTTACAATTCTTTGGTATATAATTCCCCCTCTCAATATTCTGTTTTCTTTTCTTTGTTTTATGGGTTTCAATCTGAATTGTTTATTTGCAGTTATCAGAAAATATGGAAAAGAGGGGTATGAATAAGACAGTCAGTGATCAAGCTATTCATCTTGATCTAGTTTACCAAAGTTCGAGGTATTGATGCTGCAGAAACTATTTTGTTGATCTTCCTGAACATCAAAGAACCATCTTATATGGTTCTCTTCTGAATTGCTACTGCAAGGAATTGATGACTGAAAAGCAGAAGCTCTCTTGGAGAAGATGAAGGAACTTAACTTTGGGTTTAGCCCATGCCTTTTAACAGCCTCATGACCTTTATGCAAAGACTGGCCACCCAGAAAAATACCAGCCATTATACAAGAAATGAAGGCGTCGAGTATCATGCCAGACTCGTACACATACAATGTCTGGATGAGGGCTCTGGCTGCTGTCAATGATATTTCTGGGGCTGAGAGAGTCATTGAAGAGATGAAGAGGGATGGTCGGGTTGCTGCTGATTGGACAACATTCAGTAACTTAGCTTCACTTTATGTTGAAGCTGGTTTGTTTGAGAAGGCAGAAAGGGCACTCAAGGAATTGGAGAATAGAAATGCACATCGAGATCTTTCTGCTTACCAATTTTAATTACATTAATGACAAGGGTAACTTGTCTGAAGTTTATCTAATATGGCGCCATTGAGGCTAGCTTTTCCAAACTGCAAACATAAGCTACCTGAATATGATACAGGTGCTGGTTAATCTGAAAGATTTACCTGGTGCTGAGAAATTTTCAAGGAATGGGAATCTGGTTGTGCCACTTATGATATACGAATCACAAATGTTATGATTAGCATATGCCAAGGAGGGTAGGCTAGAAAATGCTGAAGAGCTGAAGGAGAGGGCCCAGAGGAGAGAGCCGATCCTAATGCTAAAACCTGGGAGATATTTTCAGATTATTATCTGAGAAATGGGGATAAGGAAATTGGCAGTAGATTGTTTTGAGAAGGCTATAGATACTGGTAGAGGGGATGGTGGAAAGTGGGTCCCATCGTCTGAGACTATCAGGACTTTCATGAGGCACTTTGAGCAAGAAAAGGATGTTGATGGTGCTGAAGGTTTCTTGGAAATCTTGAAGAAGGCTGTAGATGATTTAGGGGTGGAGGTGTTTGAACCACTGATAAGAACTTATGCAGCTGCTGGAAGAACAAGCCCTGTGATGCTTGACGTTGAAGATGGAAAAGTGGAGGTGAGTGAGGCGAGTAAGAAGTTGCTTGAGGCGATTTATGGAGTGATCTCTTTCTGTCACTGCCTGCTTTTTTTGCCCTTAATTCTATTGTTGGAATTGCACCTCCATGGCAACAATTTTGAATAGGTGCTATTGTATTTCAATAATAGCATCGCTTTCTTTTTGCTTTTGATATAAAAAGAATTGATCATTCAAGAATGCTTTGCTGAAATGTATCTTTTGTATTTCTTAACTAAATATGAATTACTTAGTGTAGGAGTCTGTTGAGCATAGAACCTGGTTGTTAACTTATATTGAAGGCAGCAAATGTAGGATAATTTCTGGTTGAATCTGGGATACTATTGTGCACTTGAGATGGCCCATAATTCTAAAGGTCTGAATCATGTTTTTTGTGTTGATATATTAATTTGATGGATCGGTTGTATCTGGGAGCATTGTTTCATCCCAGGAAGTATTCACATCATAATTTACTGCCACTCAAGCCATGTTTAGGCATTTGCTTGGCTACTGTCATTTCCCCAAAGAAAGATACCCAGGTTCTGTTGTTTGATCTCAGCTTCAGTACAGTGTTTTCATTGATGGCGAGTTCCAGATAGCATAATTTATGAGACACATAAGACACTGTACTGCCACTTATAGCTAATGCTATCTTCACCTATGGTTGTTTGATCTCATAAGACACTGGACTGCGAGTAAGAAGATAGCATTAGCTATAAGACACCGGCTCTACACCTATGGCCTTATGAGACACATCAAGCTTCTTTCCTACCATTTAGTTCTTATGAAATGTTATTGGTTGGCGTTTGGCCATATCATTCCAACCAACAGATGCTAGATTTGTTTTCTGGGGCGGTGTCATCTTTTTTCTGCAAGTTAAACATAATAAAATGAATGTTAATGCCACTGAAAGTCGCTGCTGAGCTGGCTTCGAAACCTCAATTTTTTTGTTACCTGTAATCTATTATTATGAGGCTGAAAGTCTGAGAACGTGCAGGATGAGGATGTCTATGTATACGCCAGACGCTACACACATGTTGCCAGTAAGTTTACACGTACAGAGAGCTATTGCCACCATTAAGCTCGTTGTTGTGATTAGACCAACAAATTTTCAGCTCGCCAAGGGGAAGTTATTCAAAGGATTTCCTTTCTTTCTTTAGACTTGTTAGAATCACCTCTGTTAATCGGTTTGTGCTGAGAACCTTATTTATCTGAACGGGTTTGTACAAGTTACTATAGAGAGCAGGGATCCATAAAGTCACTCATAAAAGTTGTCCAAGGTTGTTTAAAATTAATAAAGTAGTTGGTAGGTTACATCTGAGGAGTGCGTAATTTCTTCGGTTCTGGACCACCAAATTTTTCATTCATTTCTAATCTATCTTATATCTGCCCTACACAGGATGTACAAAATTTGAATGACGTCTCCCCGGCATTAGTAAGCTTGTCACTGTTTTGTCTTTGTTCTTAGATCCGAAAAAGAATAACATGTTTCATAAATGGGTGCACCTCAAGCTGGTGATTAGTGATCAATCAAAACGGAATCCGGGTTTATTATCCAGCTGTGAACTCAAGCCTTATGGCCCATGGCATTGACATCACCTTTCTGCTGTGCGAGTTGTAATATTCATTACAGACTGTCCAAGGCAATGAAAAAAAAAAAACCAATCAGTTTCAGGACTTTCACCACAGTTGGCTGATCGTGCACTATCACTGATGATGCTGATCAATTTCTATCACACGACACTGTGCATTTTTTGTAATTCTCCACAAATCATGTCCGACAAGAACTGATCATCAGATTCTGAGTAATTATTGTTGGGGTATTAGTTCGATTAAAACCAATTACGTTAAGGTGTCAGCTCAACATTTTGCCACTGTTTGATTCTGATAGGCCTTGTCAGCCATCAATCATCATACGTCGTGGTTGGTTGGCTGGCTTGGCTTAATTAATATTTTTTCTTTTTTTAATACAATTAAGATTTTAATTCTAAAATGAAAGCTTTGCCATTTACTCTAACGGGCAGTGAGCCTAGAGTCAACACCACAACCTACTTCCGGTGCCGCCTGTAAACTCTCTTTTATAATTTGATCCAACTTCTAGTTTTCTAAGCTGTCGTTATGTCTCAAGTAAATATTTTTACAACAACATATGACGGGCCTTCTATGTATGTTGACTCAAACTCATTCTCTAATCTCTCTTGCCATTTACTTGCATTTTTGGGATTATTTTTTTCTTTATTTCTACTCGTTTCGAATCCATGAATCCTAAATGCACATGGCCTGTTTGTGGAAAACAAAATGCTGAGTTGAGTTAATCAATTATCTTACGGAGTAGGGGTTGCTAAGAATTTCAGATCCAATATGCTCACCGGTAATTGCTGCTGAACATAAGCTGCGTGCTAATGCCTCATTTATTATCATAGGAGCAATAAAGATTGTTAGCGTGAACTTCAAGAGAAAAGATTGTGAGCAAAATCATGATCATATATTCATATCCAAATGTAGAGTCGTACAGATGCAATTGCGAACAAAGCTCATGTGGGAACACAATACTAGAAATAGGACAATTTCTTAATCATGTCTCCACTCTTGAGTAATATTAATTGCCAACAGTCTTTGCCTCCAAGTAAACTAAAGGCAGTGTCTATATTATTTCCTCCATCAATAAGACATAATTATGTGAATAAGCTAGCTGTAAATTAAAACAATTTTAGGTTTGACTTCTACAGGAAAGTTTCTTTATTCACTGATCTCTATAATTCTTTTTATTCATTACAAACTTCTGCAAAAATTTACCTGAAATTACAAGTCATCATTAAGCGTCCCCGAAAATACTCACAAAGCAAAAGAGAAGTGATATGGCAGGGGGGCTGGGGACCCCATGCCATTTATAAAGAGCAGGTGTGTGCAGGATTAGTGCATTTATTATAATCATAGTGGTTATTGGTTTGATTTTAGCCATTTTCATTCAGTGGTCCCGGCGCTTCGATGAATGCCCCAAAATGAAAATCTTTCTAATGAAAAAAAAAGAAAAAGAGAGCGATTGAAATAAATCAATAATCACAAACCATAAACATATATATTCACTATTCCTTCCTTTGCCAAATTTACACCACATAACCTAAAATTGGTATAATTAATTAATGGATCACTTTGAAGTTTCACCTGTTAGTTAAGCAAAATAATTATAAGAATAAACCCAAACGATCTCGAGAGGAAACCCAAATCACCCAACAAGTGAAAAAAATGAATTTATATTAATAAAAAGAAAATGACCTCCCCACCCATATACTTTTTTTGCCTTTGCCTTCAGGGACACCTTGGATTTTTCCCAGGGCCCCCATAGTAAAAATAATTGCCCCATACTCTGTTAATACCTCCTTGAATGTCGTAGCAGTTGGGGTGATCAGCTAAGACTCTTAAGTTCGATAATGGGATTAAGTTATTATCCCAATCAACAACTTGTAAATTTCTGAAATATGATGCTTTCCCAAATCCTTCGCCGGCAAAATGGCCGCTGCCCATTTGTGTTGATGTGTGGAAACCACTTGGCCTCGAGTTCACAATTTCTCCACCAAATTGCACCATGCTTGCATGGTCTGTAAGGTGAGTGAACAAGAATGATGGCCAATACCCGACTAGTACCCCGGATCCGAATTCAAGCCACCAATTTCCGTGCTTTGGATCCTGAAAATTTTTTTGGAATTAAAAATATTTTTATTAATGATTATTTAACTTGCATATCGTCTATATAGAGGAAGCTTGAGGAGAATTTATCGAATAATGAAAAGTAAAAATAAAAAAGGGTGGAGGGGTCAGTACTCAAAGCTCTTTTACTTAGAAAAGAAGAGAATCTTGTAAAGTAGAAAAAGCAATAATGAAATTACTGGTATTATTTTTGAAGCTATCAGTGCACGCGAGAGCAATATACAACCCCTGTAGTGCTAGTGCAATTTTACAGCCATGCACTATTATCAAATAAGAAAATTTGAAATTAAAAAAGCCATGGGTTGTTGACAAAATAATTATGTCTAAATCTTATGCCATTAACTTGGGTCTCGACTCGCTACTCTCTAGCAGATTATTTATTTTATTATCTACTTTTGAGAAGGTCTAGTACTTAACATATGCTTTATAAATTGGTGAGGCTCCAGCTCCATCATTGGCTGCATGGAGCCTTTCCCGTAAAATCTTCCCAGGTTCAATAAAAGCAATTCAGATCGGACGGCTCAGATTCGTCTGTCACATTTGTGTTTCATATGTACTCAAATCAAATTCTGGATCTGGCAGTCTTATTTTGTCTCTATTTGTGACCAAGACCATCAACTGATGATTCAACGCAGGCTCAGGCTTTATATTCAAGAAAAATAATTAAAAGGAACATGATCAAATTTCAAATTGATTACCTTCCAAATCAGCAAACTGATATCGAATTGGCCACCATTGTATGATGATGTCGGTGAGATTGCAGCTCCAATTGCGATTCTATTGTTAGTTTGAACAAAGCCGGAGCATAGCAAATTGTAGCACCCAGTTGCTTGGTATGCATCAGTCTATAAATTAATATTACTGTCAGTTTTTTTTTTTTTAAATCATTTACAAGTGAATAAGCCAAATTATGTATACAAGATAAGTCAAATTTTGTATTGATTGTACTCACAGTCCAGTAAGTGAAGAACCTGGGGTAGTTGTCCCCATACAGCTCTGGGCTTACCTGCAAAAATATAAATGATTTAGCAACCAACCATGGGCAAGAAAATTCAACAACAGTATATACATAAATTCAAATAAATTATGAAAATGAGAGGTAGTTGCACTGTCGTAGCAGCTGCTTTAAATGTTAAAAACAAAACAAATATTTGACAATTTGATGCAGTAAATATTGGAAAACATGGTTGGCTCATTTTCGGGAAAATTTAATAGAATTAGGAGGAGGTTGGACATGCCTGCCAGCCAGCTTCAATGGTGTTAAGATCATCCCCAAAGGAACCAGATATGACCCACATTTGTGATAAGCTGAATTCATACTGATTAACCACTCTTGGTGCCCACACATTTATGCTTGCTTTCGCTCCGTAGTACTGATCTCCAGTCACATACCCAACTGCATGCTGTAAATTAACCAAATTTCAAAATTTAAAATTGTGTCCAAGATGAACATTAAATTAACAGACAAGTTTTTAATATCAATGTGATTTCTTGTTGAACAGTGAAGGAATGGTTGTTAGCCAAGGGAAATGAAAGATATAAAAAATAAATCATGACTATTGATTTAGTGTTGAGTGCAAAATTAACTTAGCACTGAATCCCCCAATTTCACATTGTAACAAGAAAGTTTCTAAGAAAGAAGAGTAAGATGGCAAACAGTCATTATAATAGAACTGCAGGGACTCATTAATGAAAAAATTCTTTGCACTGAAATAAGTGAATGACTGTAATTACTAAAACCAAGAAGCTGCTTGTGTTTAATGATTGAAATAAAAGAGGATCAAGCTGCTAGAATTACTTATTTTGCTCAGTAGGAAAGTATCAGCAACACATAAAATTTATTAATTCTTTTTCTTTTCATCTCAGGAACTCATTATTGATGAAAACTAGACATTACAGCATTTATTATTCACTGGAACAGCAATCTCTAGTCCATTTTGATGAAATTTCACCCAAACTGTTAGGAAAAAGATTAGAAAATAACAAAACATAAAAAAGTAGCAACATATATTTTGTTAAACCTGTAAAAAGTTAAAAAAAAGAAAAAAGAAAACTCTTTTGTTAATTCTTTTGGGGATTTAAAAATTAACATAATGGTCCTATTCAAAAAGAGACCTAAAGCAGTAGGCAATCAACAACAACAAGCCTGATGTGCCATTTTCTTTGACCACTTTCTTTAGAGTTGTTTGTTTATTTGAATATGGAGGCAAGACTCCTGGGGGAAGAAAATGATATTACAGTACAAATTTATTTATTTATTTATTTTTCAAAGAAAAAACTCTGACGCACTAATTACCTCATGGCCATTGCTGTTTGTGTCTCTTCTTACACGTCTTATTTTTTTTCTTCCAAATTTTCGGACAGAAGTAGCTCTTAACACGTCTTGTTCAGTTGTTCTTCTGATTGGAATTGTTCCTTCTGGACATGATTCACCAGAGAAGCTCCACAACTGAAATTCTTCAGTGACCATGCCACTCAGCCCATTTGGTCTTGCCGGTGGATCCTGAAAGTTTCAGAAATGTTTAGAGGTTTAATGATCATTAATTCACTTGTTAAAGAAAATATATAATTACCAATGGTCTCTGTCCTTTCAACTTAGGATGATCAAAAGCAGGCTGTAGATGAGTTTCTACACAATCTATAATATCACCATCAGGACTCTGCAGCAATAAACAAGAAAATATTAGACAACGCATTTGAAGTCCAAGAAAACGGAGCAAAACAGGAAATAAAAAGTGAAATTCTTTAATAGAGAGAGGAATTGCTGAATGGTCTTCACAGCAGGCTTGTTGATTTTGTTGAGATGAGCTCTAATAAACTTCAACTTGTGCAACTCTTCCTCTGGGCGAAGAGTTGTTTGATTGGTTGCATTTAGATTTTTGCCGGTATCCGAAGAATGAACAAGACAAATCGAAGAAGAAAGTACAAGAAGATAGGACACAAAAATGGGAATGATTGGGGAGATCTTACAGCAACTAGAAGAAGTCATGTTTGAGAAACTTCCTTGAGTAGTTGTTTGTTTTTGGAAACCTGTTTGTGTTTCTGTACATTTGCGCTGCTGTTGTTGTCTGCTTCTGCTGTGATCAAAATGATACCATTTATGCCTAGTTTTGGCACATAGAAACGCAACTCCCACCAAATCCATCCAACAGGAAATGATCATTTTAAGGCACTCCAATTCTTAGTATTCACTCTCTCATCACCATTTCCCGAAGCTCTCTTCAACTTCTTCTTCTTCTTCTAAAATACGTCGGTTTTATGTTCTGACACCTTGGAGCTTCTAAGACCTAAATAAATAAATAGAAAAACTCACAAATGGGTTTTATTTTCTTTAAAGTTATAAACATGTGGGTGTGGTGATTAAATACTAGGGTAGTGATGAAATCATGCCTAATATTTTTAAAATTTATGAAAGGGAGAGAATTTGTGAGAGAGAGAGAGAGGAGAGAGAGAGAGAGGTGAGAGGTTGTGTTTCCGGTCTCCGATACAAGGACTGAAACTTTAGCTTTTGTGTTAATTTTAAGAAGGCAAAATGTCGCTCATTTCTGTTATTCTTTACTTTGGTTCTGCGGACAGATAGGAATTACACTTGATTCTGGCCTGTTAAAGTTCTTTGCTTTGGGTTACTTCTCTTTCTCACTTCCCTAGATGTTCTTTGTGTCAGCTGCTCTAATTTTTATATTTGAGTAATCTCCCGTTTTAATTACTTCCATAATTTAACCAAATAAAAGCTAACCCACTTTGGGTTTTCCTTAATTTGTTTGCATACTCAATCTGGGTTTTGGATAATTTGACCAAAAAGAGATTTCGTGGCTTGTCGCCGAGCCTACAGAAGTTTAGGTTGCACATTGGTTCATTGTGGTTTCATTCCGTGGGTCACCACTAAGATTGTCAAATATGAATAAGAAGAAGTCAGCAATATCTATGGTCTTAAATTTTGACTTAATAGAGTTTCTTCCAAATGTTACATCCTTATTGAGCTGTCGTTTTCTATATATGCGAGTGGTGACCCATTTTTTTATTATTTATTTTATTCATTTTAATTAATTATTTTTATCTTTTTGTGTTGAGCCTGCTGTATGTGCTGGCACGCGCACTTGGTTATGTGCACTCATTGCATGCCTAATGCGCAAACTCTATGCATGCATGCTTATGGGCTTAACATTACATTTACGAGCTGTCGTCGATCGTCTATGTTTATTTGGGGGCTCAATCTGATTTGTTGGCCAAAAGGAAAAAAAAAAAAAGAATAATCTGTCACCAATTATATATTCTTTTCACTTTTCCTTTGCATGGTGCGTTAAAAGAATATCAACCATCCTAGCTCTCTTATTTTCAATATTTATCAAGTAAAATGTATCATCCCTCATAAAATTTTTAGCTTTTCACCACGTCTAGCTAGCTATGCATGGGGCTACTGGGGCAACCTTTTCTTCACTATTGTAACTAAGATCTCTTTTAGGGCACCGGCAATGATGCCTGCCACTTCCCTAGCAGTGCCTTTATATATATATATATATAATTTTCTGATCACGATTTTAAAATTACTAAAAAGTCTAGAAAAATTTTAAAATTATAAGATTTAAGAGATTTAAAATTTAAAGTACTTAAATAGTATAGTTTTTCGTTTTCCCAAACTTTTCCGTAATTTAAATTCCATGTTATGAAAACTTTACCGCACCCACCTCTCCAGCAAAGAAAATTAAATAGAAAATATTCAGAAATAATATTATTGGCCCGCCGGCTAGTGTCACTCTCATTACACAACCAATTGGCTAATATAATTGAGATCATATCTCAGTGCAACAACGCTTTTCCCTTTGCTTCTCTTCAAGACCACCATATAGCTGCATATCCAGTATTTATGACAAATTACTGTGTTCAATCATAAACAAGTAAATTTTGGCTTGTTTTCTTGCTGATAATTTTGGTGGCATGTTCCGTTTTACTAATTAAACTAGCCGAGTGATGACAAGAATACAAAATTAAAGCCGCATATTAGGCTGCTATTTAAATTGGATGGGGCCAGCCCATCCTTGTCTTAGCTAGTTTACACACACAACAATGCCGTGCACGGTCCCAAGTGGCTGCTAATTAATTGTCTGATGCTTGGTGGTTGATTAATTAAATGAAACTGAGCCCAAAGAATTAATCCCCATATTTATTTATGACGTTACCTTATGAGGTATCAAGAAGTTAACCCTACGAACGGCTTCACAGCTCTTGGCCTAGATCTGTATGTGGTGGGAGAGGTTGTACTAACTTACGTGAAAATTATTCAAAAGCCGATGGTTAATTTGAAAAGTTCTGCTGATTAAAAGCAATTAATTTTTGTACGTTTGATATTCTTTATGAAGTGGGACGGGGCACCATGCAGAAATTTTGTAAGAGAAGGCAATGAGATGGGAGGGAACTATTAGGGTAAATCAGTCATCAAGTGATGATCAGACAATGCGTGTGCAGTTGAGCACGCATGTGTCTCACTGTGTGTAATATTCAATGGAAAGCGTAATACTGTCTATAATGAAGTGAAAACATTGTCTGTTGTTCATTTCAGTTTTAATATAATCTCAAATGAAACTTTAAAACAGTCCATCATTAATATATATAGAATTATTACAGTGCGGTTCTGGCCTTTCAGATTTTTTTTTTGATAAGTGCATATGAAAATATGATTACCTCTTTTGAGGAGAGGCTGATGGTTGATGCTGTACGTCCGAAACCATGTGGTGTTATCTTTCATTATACATTCCAATGTTTCCCTTTTCGTCATCCTGAGCTGGGGAGAACAAAAAAAAAAGAAAGCTGAAATTGAGGCCATTAATGTATTCAAAGTGTTAGACCTAGATTCTGACGTCTACGCACCAGTCATCATTGCAGTTCCGCGGGAGCTACAATCAGATGTGAGAGCTAACAAGCCTACTTCTTTCACGCACTTGTATTTAGTATTTTAAAAATGAAAAAAAAAAACACTAAGTTATACATTTAGATCAATTCAAACTTTAAATTAGTTTTGATTAACCAAAACCTAGAGTTTTAAGTTTGAATAAAATTTACACCTAGGTGTAATGATGGTGTCTCTAACTTGAAGCTATGAGATTTTCTTGAAGCTTCTGGAAAAAGAAAAGAATATTTAAGTATTCAGGAAAGGGCCACAGACACAGTTATTTGATGTAATGTTAATCGACCCTTCAGAGTGGCAGCCAAAGTTTTCCTTTTTTGACATTTCATTGGTGTTGGATTGCATTGACTCTAGATATTGAGTTGAACGAATGTATCAACTTAAAGTCACTCCGCAGGATGATCCATCGATCATTTTATTTCATTTTTCTAATTTAGTGAGATAAAATGTAAAGTCGTACTGCCAATCGTGATGTAGGTGGAGCAAAATTTGATCAGAAAATACCAGGGCAAAAGCTCAAAAGTTAGTGCTTGAACAGGTGTTTTTGTCGGCAGAGACGGCCCATTAGAACCATATTTTGATGAAAAGTCCATGTAGCCAAATGGGTCCTGCCCTAAACCCCAAATCTAAAAATTCGATGAGGTCCAAGTTGTCAAAAGTGCTTTTAGTGTAAGGGATTTTAGAAGCAAGTTGACGAAGACCTAAATGGCTTAGAGACAACAGGATAAAGACCCATTTCTTCTTCTGGTACAGCTGATTACCCCACAAAAGACCAAAGGTGAGCTTTATAGGATTAATTTCCTAGAAGCTCGATAAAAGCTGAGACACAGATTGTGAAAGAGAATATAGTGAGCTGGTTGGGTTAATCTTATAACCACGCGCCAATAAGTATTTAGCAATTGCAATGATGTATTTGTTGTAATTCCTTGACTTAATGGAAAAGATAAACCGCTAGTTTTTCTTCTGAAATTCTGTTCAAAGCCTAAGCCATGGGGACACAAATAATCCGCAAACATTGACTCCGTATAAAAAAATAAAGAGGGCGGTTGAGGTACGGGATAATCTTTTTACAAAATGCTTTGCTTGGTCGCAAAGAAGATGTTGAAGGGTTAAAAATAAAAATAAAAATAATAATAATAATAATAGGTAAAATAAAACAAATTTTTCGAAATGAAATTCTGAATGTTAACCGAAGGAAGTTAATTATCTAGAATCAAAATATCATATATATATATATATATATATATTGGTATAATGAAATTTCTTGGCAGAAGCAGAATGGAATCAAATTAAAGCATCCATATCTTTGGGGGACTGTGGTTAAAAGGTGGAGTCATAGTGAAGCTAATTACAAGACCCACATGAAAAGAAGAGAATAGAATCATGAGAAAGGATGGTAGTAGTTTAATTAGGAGCTTAAAACAAGAACTATAAATTTATAACCATTGGACACCAAGTATATAAAAGATTATAGATGTTATATTAGGCCATGGTATAAGATAAGAATGCATGACATTCAATAATCAATCGATACACTTTCCTCTATTTGTGTGTAGCTAGCATGTTTTAAAAATAAGAAAGGGGTCTCAAAAAGTGGCAAAAAGGAATATAGCTAAAGCTCTCTTAAGCATGGAACATTGATGTTGTGCAATGATTTTGTCTTTGCGTGGTCAGCTTTCCTACTTAATACACGATAGAATCAAAGTATAAATCCTTAAAAACGGGTTTTTCTAAAGAGAAAGTAATCAAATTGTATACCTTTGGGAAAATGTCCCTTGAGCATATTTGCCTAAAATCATGATTTAGGAAGGTGATATTTGTTCGAAAAGAATGTTCTATATACTCGATTATTTTTTAATTTTCTCTTTTTCTGGTGTGTGGCATGGCATGCATGCTTAGGGCTAGGACATAATCTCAGTGATGGACCAATTCTATTCGTGCACCATCATCATGATGATGCTGTGCAAACCAAGTACACGATCTCAAGTGGAGTCTCTACATCATGCTTGCTATGGAGACTACAGTCGATGATGATTAATGATCACAGTTATATGTGTGTGTTTGATTCATTACTGTCATGCAGTACCATCATATCTGCTCATGTCCTGCTTCTGCCCAAGATTGACATGATGCAAAAATGTTGGCTCAGTTGATTAGAATTAGATCCTCTCTTCGGCTGGTGACCAAAACCGGCTAAGAACTGACTGAGTCCAACCCAAGATCAGATTTATCAAAAGATTAGCGATTTTTACACACTTCAAATGTCCTTATGAAACCCCAGCTTTTTAACTACAGCTAGAGAGAACTACATAAAAGGATTATTTATGAATTTGATTAAAACTTAAGTGTCTGTACAAATTATGAATCATTACTCTCTCTAAATCCTAATATATGATATAATTGATTTTTTTAATAAAATCAAAATAATTTTAAATCAACGAAAAAATAAACCATCTAATAATAAGTTTTTTTTTTCCTTTGAAATAGTAAGGCCATAAGTTAGTTAATTTATTATAAATTACAGAAAAATTGATTAAAAAGTCGGGTTCCGTAAGTATTAGACGCTTAACTCTTATCAGAATTTGAAAGCCCTCGTTCTGTTAATTTGCAGATTTTAGATGGTTGGCTCTATAAGCATTATTGTACTAGCCTGCTCCTGGCTTTGGGACTGATGGCTTAAAGCCATATTGTGTGGTGAATCATAACAGGACAGGGACAGTGACATTTTCTTATACTTACTTTTTTTCAGATGGACATTCTCCTATCTACTCATACTTGATTTATTCTTACCTATTAATTTGAGGAAAATTAAAATCTTAATTAACTTACCTCTTAATAAGTGGAAAAATATTTTAACACTAATTTTTTCGTTGGTGGTAGAACTTAAATCCGCACCCCTTAAATTTCAGGATACAGGTTCTCTTATTGGACTATAAAGCCCATCAGTCCCTACTTCCAATATTATTCATATGATAATTTATATTAAAGTCCTTAATGTTTGCTTAAAATTCAAATAATTTATTAATTTGCACAACCAATCAACTACATCCTCTCTAATTTCTTTTTTGTCACTTAAATTCAACATTTTTTTGGTGAAATTTATTCATTTCAAATTATGAGAGCAAAAAATCAAATTAATTTTCTGTTGACACAATCTTAATGGTTAAAAATGATTAAAAAAACCCAAGTGACAAAAAAAGAAGAAGAAAGAAATTAGGGATTTAATTGATTATCTGTTCAAGGTATTGATTTAATTGAATTGTAAGCAAACAACAAGGATTTTTATGTATATAAATTACTCTATTAGTGGGATGTGATTACACGTGTACAGAAAATATCAACACCATCTTAATAAAGAGAAGGCTTTGTTCAATGTAGCAAAATGCATCCCTCATATTCCTTAATATGAGGGGATTGCATCTTCTTTAGAGTGAAATAATCTGAGTCTACAAACAAAAGAGAATGAGTGGTGTTTAGCTGAAGGACAAAAAAAAGGGTAATGGACGGGACTGTTTATGAATCATCCCTTTCAAATGTTTACCCAGTAAGCCAAGAAAATGCATTAATTTCATGAATGCCGTGATTCTCACGGTGACTGCATCTTTGACTCATTGTTGTATTTTTATTGAATAGAAGGCACCTTTTTTTTTTTTTTTTCTTTTCTTGATTACCAAATTTACTTGGCAACCCCACAAAGTGAGCTTCCACTCTGTTGACAAAATGAAGTGGCAATACAATTCTTAGTTGCACGATTCAAGTGGGAATAAATAATATTCTGAGAACCTACTAAAGTTTGATTAAAATACAAAGGGGTACAAGAATTTGATCTTCTTTGCAGCAATCTCTGACATTTGGAAGGTACAAAACAAAACATCAGATTGATATCTTTCTGTCCATTATCGTTGGCATCAACGCTTGGCTTACCTAATATCCCACTTGGACTTGATCAGGTGTTGCTATGTAATTGCTTTTTGCTCATTCTAGTACGAAGCTCACTATCTGATTCTGATGCTGCTTGCGCACGACACATGCCAATGAATCTCTATATAAACCAAAGTAAGAGGCAGTTTATTTTCATCATTCAGAAGGTTGGGCAGCAAGATGGGGCTGCATTTGGTGCCAATTGTACTGCCAGTATGCCTTGTACTGTCAGGTTTTGCTATTGCTATCGAATCACCGCATTACGCAGTTGTTCACTCAGAACTGATTTTGAGATCAGACTCTACGGCGAAGCCTTCTGGGCCTCTGCTCTTGTCCAACGAAGTTCATTCCAGAACTCTACCAAACAAGGCTTTCACAGGTTTCGTTATCTGTCATTGTCTAGTTCAATTAATTTGTTTTGACGCTTTTAATAATCACTGTATCTTTTTTGACATATTTGCATGCTACAGGTTGTATCAATACATTCATGGAGCCAACCTCAACTCTGCTCGATTTCCTGTGACTGCTCCAGTCCTAACAAGCATCAACCCAACGACTGCAAATGGTTCTATATGTTACGTGAAGATCTATCTCACAGCTAAATCGCCTCCACAGCCCAATTCTGAATTGAATTTGGAGATTGAGAAATGGACGAGTCACTGCATTGCGGTTAGGAAGTTTTCTGGATTTGCCAAGGATGATAACATTAATAAAGAAGTTGAAGCTCTAATGAATAGCTTAAATTTGCACTTCACAGGAAATACATCAATTCCAGAAGATAAACTATCCTACACAATTGCTCAGTACAATTCTTCACGTCACCAAGCTGGGCGTCTAAATGAAGTGTGGATGAACGTTCCAGGATTTAATGCAGAGGGATGTTCGAATTATCGAAGAAATTATTGATTAGGCTCTTCTATGATGTCAAGAACCATCAAGGGATTCGATCACTGATCATTTGTAAAATAAAAATAACGATAATCCCCTGATTGTAAATACATCTCTTCGTCAATAATAAATTGAAATTTGGAGGTCTTTTAAAGTATTTTTAGGATCTCGAAACAGTTTTAAGTAGGAACGTATTAACCTATAACCTATTATAAAATGTTATAATATTATGCTCCATTGGAGGTATAAGACTACAGTTCATAGAAGCTAAGGTAATATTATGCTCCGCATTGCAGTGTAACACTACATTGCATGTAATACACAAAACAATAGAATACATCACGTTACAGGTTAATACAAATGTTATAACATTTGTATTAACATTTTATTATAACATTACATTTCAACTACAACATAGTATCTGCTGATCCCCTATAATGAAGCGTATGGTATTACCCAGAATCAAATGTAACATTACATGCCTATGGACAAAAATGTTGTCATTTCGACCCGGTAGTCTTCATACAGAGCAAAGCATCCAGTACACAATTTCCAAGTGAATTTACATGTTCTGGGAAATTGCAACTTTATTCCTCTCTCCTTTTGTACCTTTATTTCACTTGCTTCCAAATAAATACTCACTCCCCTTTCCTCCTTTCTAGGCTTGACCTCTATAATTTCTTTTTAATTTTTTTCATTGATATAATGCTTTTATCAATAGCTTCCCAATCAGGAAAAAAGAAAAAAGAAAAAGAACAGCCTCACATTTGGGGTCTTGTCTGGACAACATATATTTTCCCATCCCTAACCACACCTTCAATGTCTTGTGCAGATCCAAATAGCTCCTCAATCTCACATCCTGCACGAGCAATGGAAGAGAGAATTGATTGCTGGAAGTGTCCATCAGTGATGAGACGATCTGAAGAGTAATCAAGCACAACTTTCTCGGCTTCATCCATTGGCACACTGCATAATAAGGGAATATCAAAATCAACATGAAGCATATGAAAACAAAATGGAAAACAAAAAATTCAGTAACACGTTTGATGTCAATATGCGTGCGTATAAAATAAACTGCCAAGGAAATATGAACAACGCATTTATATCACGACACAGCCTATTTATGGATAACCCATTGCCAGCAGAATTGAAACACATTAAATGCTATCTATATCTGAGATTGCCAGTGTGCAAGAATTTGGAAGGACTTTACCTATCATAAAGGCCAGCACCAGCATAACCTTCCAGATCTTCACCATTGGAATCAGATCGGAAGATGATTGATCGTCTTATAAAAAGCCCAATGGGCTTGCTTGGATAACCCAAAACCTAAAACTCACACAAATTTGTTAGTACAAATTGCATTAGATTGATTACCTGCCCGAGTATCGAAATATGAATGAAACCATGGCACAAAAAAAACTCTTGTATTTTATTCAGGTTCATTCTTAATAAAACGACCCTGGTCAACCAAATGAAGATGTTCTACCCGAGGAGACTTCAAATCATTTTTCTTGCAGACAAAACTCAAAGCACGGCCTGGATAAGCTCCAACGAGAGTTTCTCCAAGTCCCTTCACCACCTACTCCAGGAGGTAATACTAATTTAATGCTTTTCCTTATGAAAAATTAATTTAAATGCCAGAAGGAAATAACTCAAAAATTAATGAAAATAAAATACCTCAGCATATATTTCTGATGAATCTCCTGAAGAGGGATTAGTTGTATGGATAACAAATGCATAGTCAGCATTGATTATTTCCTGAACCAGGACAGCCATGCAGAGATATTCATGATCTAATTTTACTCTCCTTGTGCTGAAGAATGCTCTCTCATTCCATTTTGAAGCCCAGACCTGGATTGTAAGTAGGTAGCATATGAGTTCTCAAAATATAGAAATACAATTTTGTAACTGAGTTAATTGTAAAATCAAAATTAAATTCAGTGTCAGGATAACAAATAAATGTTGCTTCACACTACTAAGGCTAGAGTCTTAAGAGGCACAAGAGCACAAGACATTTTGTTTGAAAGAGAAGAAACAGACCGCCAATGGACTATAACTCCATTGGCATCTCCTCTCCCTATCAGATAAGGAACAAGAGAAAGTCCAGGCTCAATCCTGCTAGGGAGCATGAATACAATGTATTATCTGCCAAGTAGGCTGTTCTGCATTAGTGAAATACATATAGAGAAATCAAAGTGTAGGTGATATCCTATTCTATTGGGCAAGCAAAGCAGTTTACCTTCTTGATAGCCATCCATGCTTGCTCCCAGCGCTGCTCACCTTCATCACCAGGCCAAGGCATACCAGAACTTTTCATCTCTGTCTTCAGTTCTTGGACCTGAAACAAATTCTTGCTTCTAAGTTCAAATTCAAGTAAATATCCCAGAAGAACCCCCAAAGACTTGCACAATATAGATACTTAATTTCATAACAGGTAAAGGATTTTGGACAATATCTGCATCATATGGAAGATTTACATGATAGAGAGGACTCCTCAGGGGTCACTCAACTGAACTATGTCTCAACCACAATGTAGTTGGGTTCTTACATGAATCCTTTTCTCCAATCCTACTTAACCCTGGGCCTTTGGAAACCTAGGGATTAAGCAAGGAGTTTAAAACCATATTTTATACATGAAATTAGACGCTAAAAAGGGGCAAATAGCATTCATCTTGCTTCGGTAAGGAGGGGGGAATGAGGAACTTGATCAAGGAAAAGCAGCCCAAACAAGACAACTACGCACCTATCAACCTAATTTCCTTTGCAGTTATACATCAAGGGAAAACATAGGCTGGTCGAGAATTTATATTATCTTAAAAATTAAATATCTTTAAAAAAGAAAAATTGTCTTATCCCTAACAACAAAAATAGCATACCAACTGGTTTGGTGCTTTCATCTGTAAAACTGTTTCCCGAATCTCCCTAAGGGCACTATGGTCTTCCTCTCCTAACTTTTGTTTCAAAATTTGCAACTTCTCTGCCACTGCCTGCCAATTATAGAAGAGGGAGAGAGAGAGAGAGAGCAGGTCAGACAAAGAAAGCCATACATTCCCCGCAGCAGAAAACATGCACTAGAAATCTTTCGAAATTGAAATACTTCGTAAATATTAGGATAGTGGCAATGTGGCATGATAATATCCTAGTAAAACTTATAAGTTTTTCACTAAAATTATTAAACCTTGGAGGTGCATCTCCAGCATGAGTTCTAAAGATCTTTTTCTAAGTCATCCAGATTAAAAGATCTACAATCCAAAAGTTGCCATGTTTATGTTCAACTCCAAAACCAAACTATTAGCAAAATACTTGATCTTCTGTTTACAGTTTGAAACCCAGATGTACAAAGATTTCTTCTGCAGGTACAATGTCACAACTAACAATCACCTTAAAAGATATCCAGGAGTTATATAATGATAAAAGGAGTCATATAATGGTAAAACTGCAAATTTCAGAAATCAAAATTTTTAATTGCTGGATACAAGTTAGCCTACATAAAATAATGAATTATTTAAGCTTCTGATGAAAGATACAGTAGAAAATGGAACTCAGAACATAAAAAATTCATGAAGTTTCAGAGACGTTCATAACCTGATTTATATCATCTGAAAGAACCTTCTCAAACACTCCAAATGGTAGGGCAACTGATGTCGGAATCCCAATCCAAGACGGTACTTTTCCTCTCAGATATGCAATATTACGTGATTTAGCACCAACCTGAGAAAATTATCCCGTGCAAAGTATTTACATCATGAGGAACTTAGCAGTAAAAAGTTCTGAGTCCTATCTTAAAACAACAAAAAAAAAATAGAAAAAGTATGAAGAGAACAGATCCTTCAACATGAAAAATAAACAAATAAATGTAATTTTGAAGCTTCACCAGTTCACCAGTGAACTCATCAGATGTTATAGCATATCTGCCAGCAAACTGCTTTTTGACTAATGTAACAGAAGATGAAGGACCATCTTCTTCTTTCAAGTTAGATGAACTTGAATCTTGTAGCTCACTGCCCTCCACCACACTGAAAAAATGCATAAAGAAGAAAGCACGATAAGATTTCATTTATTCCAACATAAGGAATTCTGGTAGAAAGCAAAATATAGAATATAAAAATTCTGAACCATGGATTTTTAAATTCCCCAATATTCTAAGGCGCATGACACGGTTTATGATCATTTCCAGCATTAAGTTGCATGTGAATTACCTATATGCAATATCAGCAGATGTTGGTTTTAGGTGCAGCATTTTCCCTTCATTTGATTGTAGGTCAGCCAAGATATTGGGATCAAAGCATGTAGCGAAGCAAACCTGTAAGTAGTATTTCACAACCACAAGAAACAGTTATCATCTAGAAATGCATACAGCAAATTCAAAAACAGTAGATGATTACCTTGCAATTTCTAGCTCGAACTGAAACATGTGATAGGACATCTGGCATATCCGCTGTCAGTACAGCAACTGTGCCATCTGGAATTTCTTCCTCTCCTTTTACACGTCTTGCCAGTAATATTGTAGGCCGATCATAAGATTTATCCTGCACAGCTAGTAACTCATCCACAATCAAGTACATATCCAAAAACTTCAACAGGGCTGATAACCTGCCAACTGTTCCAGGGCAGAGTTGTATTAGAAATTGCCATTCAAAAGTGGCAGATGCTACAACAAAATCCTATTTCAATGCCTTTTATGTATCACGAACATCAATATAATCAATTTATAATAACTAAAATTGATTTTAAGTTTCCAACAGGAGTCAGTGAGTTGGCAAAGGATAATGTACAAACCTTCCCAGACTAGCTGTCTTCCGAAGAACTGGATCAAGTCGATTAAGGAGTAAAGATAGAGCTGCAGCTGATCCAGCACGGATCATTTCTTCTGTAAATATGTCCACCTGGAAAAAGTATTCATCCAAATTATTTTCTCTTTTCTTTCATTTAATGAGATGAAACTTAATTTACCTATCTGAAACAAAAAAAGCAGGATTTTGTTTTCCTGGTATAGTGCTAGAAATGACATACAGCCCACTTATCAACACTCAACAGTGTTCCAAGATACTCTGCCGAAGGTTGCAAAACTTTCTGGTACCAGTCTGCCTTGCTGGCAAGTGCAAGGCGAGTTCTGTCAAGAACTGATTTTGCAAATAATGCCCAGTTATCACTTTTACTCTTGGACATGCTTAAAGCATTACTCCAACCCTGCATACATGAAGTGTGTAATGCAAAAGATGATTACAGAGAGTATTTCTCATGTAGAAAAAACAAATCAACATAATATGTTAACAGATGACCGTAACAAAGCACCTAGAGATTTGTCTTTTCTACTGTAGTAAAAGGATGAATTGGTGGCTCTGCCTATCTGAAGAATACTGCCAAAATATATAATTGTGCCCAATAGCCTGAGTCCTCCAAGAGGGAAATTTTACCTTTAAACAGTAGATGGGATCCTCATTGTCATCTGATGAAAGTGCGAGATTTTCAAGAATCAGAGAGACAAAGTACATGATTTTCTGCAAAGTGTGCAAACAGGCCAATCAAAATAAGCTAAAATCACCAACCATGCACATGCGGAGACACCAACCAGTTCATGACAATGAAATAGACGTTAAAGAGGTTTAACAATTGAGATGAGCATAAAATGTCCTGCTGATGACAAGATTTACCTCCGGTCCAGCCTCGTTCAATTCCTCGTATCCTCTTTCAATAGCTGTCCTAACACTAGACTCAAGGGCTATGTCCAAAAATAATAGATCCTTCAGACGATCATTGTGCTTGAACAGCAATGGCCGAATCTCTTGACGAGCCTCCAGCAAACCCTGTGTTCAAGTTTGACACAGAAACAATGCAACGGTAGAACATGATTGAAAATAGTAAATTATAATTTAAAAATCAAATTTCCCTTACCTCAAGCAATGCTTCTACATTTCTATCTTCAACATGCTCAGAGACAAATTGAAGCAATTCCTGCATATTGAAGATACGTCAAATTAGAGTTGCTTTTGACAAATCTGTTTCACACAGGTCACCCTTTGAATCACAAATGGGGAAGAAAAAGTTTAAGATATTACTGGAAATCCAGATGGCAAGTTCGGTATAGGATTTATCTGCACCCCGACCATGAACCCTTGACCCTGAAGAGAATTACAAGTCCGATCAAATTTGGAGAATAAGACATTTTGTTGGGGAATTTCAGCTTAAGTCCGACATTACCTCAGATCTGTAGCCCAAGCAATTCGTGATAGCAGACTCAAGATCTGCACCTGAATGAACCGCCTAGATATGAATCAAAATAGGCCCAATTGTTATTTATGTTCACATTATTTTATGATAAAACTGAAGAGAATCAAATGAAGTTCATTCATCAAAAGAGCACAGGTGAAAAAAAAAACTCTTTCAAATAATGAAACAAAATGGAATCTCTACTATTACCCACTCCAGTTCAATCATCACAAATGCATGTATATGTGGACTATTCAATATTCTTTCATACATTTCTCAATCATCACCAATAAACTAAGAAATCAATTCAAGCATTACATCCTTCATCTTTTATGAGAAAATAATGCATGACCATATGTGTATTTAGAATACCATGCATAGCACAACAAGATCTCAGAGATGACTGAAAATTAACCAGCTGCAGTTTTCATGTAAGACAGGATTTTACATAAAAAATGACAAGAATATGAAACTCTCTAGAAAGGTTTAGGAAACCAACCTTTAAGGTTCTCATGTAGTTTCCTAGGTCACGCAGCAGACCATCCTTCTGATCTCTTCTGAAGTTTGGCTCAGAATGGATCGCACGATCATAACTTAGAAGACGTTCTTTCGTAATGCCATTGTCATTCAAAGTCTTCCAGTAGGCACTGATGTCGAAGTCACTTTTAATATAATCAATCACTGCCTGCAAGAATCTTTTTCTTATAAAAAATTTTAGTAAAAGAAACCTACTGAAGAAGTAGATTCAAATTCACATTTCTGATACCTGACAAATTATAACATCATCAGGACTAGTGTTATTATGCAACTTCTGATGCCATTCTTCCATCATTCCACCCTTGCAATTATTGTTTCTCTAAAATCATAAATTACAATTCAGACAACTCCAACCTTTCAAAGGCAATGGGAAAATAGGAATACAAAAGAAAGAATAAGTAACAAGAGGTTCTATTTTGACCTGGATAACCAGGATTTCATCGCGAATTCGCTGTCCCACATCTCCTTCACCTCCACGGCCAACAGTAGACAAAATCATGCGCACAATTTCCCTGTACTCTGGATTACTAATGTAGACATTCTGGAGCAGGTCTGTAAGCCTATCCTGGGCTTTACTGATTTCACTGCATCAATGTGATGGATAAGTACATTTAACTTGTCAGATGTTCTGAGTGATAATCAGATTGATAAAATGAAGCTTACTTATGAAAAGAAGAGAACCCAAATTTCATTTTTTTAAGTAAAAAGGTCCAATAGATTCAATAACGGATAGGATTAGAGTTCAGTTGGCAAATACGTAAGTAATCCAATTTGGCCACCAATTTATGGTGCCGTATTTCTCACCAAAGTATAGGAGTGATGAGTACATAACAAAAATTAAAACATTCAAATCCTGGATTCAGTTTATGTATCATCTATACCGTGGTTTGACATTGTAGTTTTTATTCCATACTAGCTGCCTTGTAGCCATAAACCTCATCCACACCAAGATCCCGGCAAAGCCCAGTTCACCAGCCTCTTTGGCTTCTTGTATCAAGTCTGCTGCAATGTTAAACCTAAAAGAAGAAGGGAGAAAAGGATGACTTATTGTTCAAGAACAATGGCCACAGAAACTATTAACAGAGACCATTATACAAGTAATTTATTAAGCAAATGTATGATAATAAGAGCCGTTTTTTTACTGCATTCTAGCGGATGCTACACCTTTTTTGATATGCTAATCAGCCAGAGATCAGGTTGAAACTTCAACCTCCAATGAAAGCATCAACGGTGAGGAAACCAAACAAGAGAGATACACAAGGCTTTGCACATCTTAAGCATACCATTGTTGAAAAACATCAGAACCAATGTAAAATAGTTGGTTATTGTGACCATTTCCCAGTAAAAATGAAAACTTTTTTAATAAATAAATAAATAAATAAAGAACCTTGAGTTAATGCAAGTTCAAGATATAAGGTTTGCTGATTAATCATTCACTGCATTCCTCTTCACAATGTATTATTTGGAAAGTAGACCCCTTTTGGGATACCTCGTTATCTTTTTGGTAATAAATAACAAAGTTAAAACAGGCCCAAATATAAGGACAACAGACATACACCCAATTTAAATCTAAAAATTCTATTGAGCCGAAGTTATCTTTAAGGCAGCCAGTTATCCGAAAACAGATTATGTGTGAATTTAAGAACATATATAACTTGGTAATCAAATTTGATCAAAAGTTTTCCTCAAGTCAGTAAACCCAGCAGATTACTGACCGGTGCATAAAGGACTTCTGTGCCTCAATTTCCAATCCTGCTATTTTATCCAACAAAGCCTTGGCCGTACCTTTGCCATCGCCAAAATCCTTAGACCCACAAAAGTCAAGTTAATTACCGTGGAAGGAGACATGTAATTGGAGAATAGACCATCATAATAAGAAATCTATGGTCACCTGTTGAACTTGCTTAGATTCATAGCTAAAGTCAACATAGAAGTCAGAGCCTTTATTCTTTATCCAATTTCCACCAGACTGAAGGACAAATGGCATTCCAACATAACCTTCTTCTTCAATCTCTATCTCAATTGATTGGACCTAAAAATTGGATTCAGGGTATCAACGGCTGTTTAAAAACCAGATAATATGTTGATTCCAACATTTTCATTAATGCAATTTTTGATAGTCCCTAAGCATGTAAAATCAAATCAAATTATTGCACACCTGATAAGGCAGATCCGCAAGAGAGCTAGTTGTGAATTTTGTTTCAACTGCCCCACTCAGCGAAACTGAACCTGCAGGCATTACACTTGGAGGCGGAGCCTGCAATCCATACATCTTATATAACTAATGCATGTCAAGATGGCAATGGTTTACGTGAAGAAAAATTTGATTCTGAAATCCAACATCTTCTCAAGGACCATGTAAATAGTTAACAGTTTAAAGATTCTTACCAACCATTCTCCAGCCTTCTTAGACAAAGCCCAGTGGAGAATGAGTGGCTCTTTGAAATCAGTAGCTAGGTGAATTTTAGTCTTGCCACCAGGCTTGTGCGCAAGTACCTTGAAAATGTATAGAAAAGATTAAGCATTAGAACACTTCCTGCAAGGTGAAATATCCTTGAAAGAAGGGAGAGCGGATGGCTAATATCAGCAAAACATCTTTATCTCACCAGAAGTTCTTTGTCAGCAAGCTTGTAGATCTTCTTGTTAAGAATGGAATCACCCTCCTGTTCTTCAGTTGCCTTGACGAAAAGTTCAACTGGTGTCAAGGCTTTTGGTTCAACTGAAATATTCTTCTTCTCCGTGGGTTCAGCCACATGTTTGTTTAGAATCTGCATAAAGTCCCTCTGCTTCCTCTGAATCCTTTCAGTTCTAAAATACTTTTTAGTTTTAAGTTGATCAGAGACCTTAGTCTGGATCTCCCCTTTTGTAATCTTTTTCCGTATTTCGTCAAGAGAGATACCTTTCTCTAGTTCAGATTGCAATTCTTTTCTTGCTTCCTCAAATTCTCCCTAATTACGAAAACATCAACACTTCAATAAGGCAACGACTAACATCTTCAACCATATTAATACCATAAATGAACAATGTAAATACTTTATAACAAAATAAGAGCTGCTGAAAACAATTAGCAAACGAGATGTAATTTACAAGCTGTTGGTCTGCAGAGTAATTGGGCTTCCCAGCTCTCTCCCACCGTATATAAGATTGTATTTGCACAAGATCATCAGGTATCGCATTTTTCGTTCCATGGGAAGAAGATTCCTTAATTTCTTGTCTATCATTTTTGTTTGTTAGTTTTGCTCGCAGGTCCTCCACAGAAGTACCTCTAACAATTTCTTCCAACAGCTCAGTGCGAGCTGCTTCATACTCCTCCTATGAAAATGAAGAGTGTGCATTATGAATAGACAACATAGAAAGATCAGAAGATAGGTCCAAGCAAATTTGGTTTGTATAATATACAGGGGTGTTGCAATCAGTATTCACATTTCCTTATGGTTGTTTCAGAAGAAACTAAAATAAGCAACACCCAAACAGTGAAGAACCTCAAATTCTTGCCTTGATATAAGGTTGCAGACGAATTGTACAAAAAGTGTTATAGCACATTTAATGGGACATGGTTTCACATGTTGCATAGCACTTATCCCTAACCTTTGAGAATACATATCCTACTGAATGATACTGACGGGGTCAGCAACTTAGAATATCTTTTATTTTTATTAACTTCATCAAGACAGAACAGAAAATTTCAAGACTAAGTCATAACCAGTTAAACTTATAGAAATATCAAAAGGGTGTCAAATTGAGCAAGCAACCCAAAAAGTAGAAAAAGAAAAAGAACTCAAGATTAAGAAAAGAGTAGAGAATACATAATTAATCAATTACCTTCTCTTGTTCGGGAGTATAAATCTGTTTACCCTTTCTTTCCCACCTTAAATATGCTTGAGTCTGTACAAGATCTTCAGGAACTGAAACATTTTGAATCAACTCCTCTCTGATGGGTAACTTTACATGAAAATTTGCACCATTGTTTTTGAACCTGGATGAGAATTTTATTTTTAAATTTTAAATTCTAGTTATGAAAAAAATACATTATAATGAGCCCATGTACAAGTTATTACATATCAAAAACAAATGTAATACAGGCTCACCATTTATTCTGGGCTTCATCGAGTATAAGAAACTCTACTGCTACTATTGCAGGATCGTCAATCTCTATTTTAACGAAGGATTTGGAAGCAGACTATGAAGAAAAAGAATATTAAAATAGAAATAATAAAAATAAGCAGCTAATTATTTATAAGGATCAGTCAAAAAATTTTGAGTTCATGAATGATGGTGCTGCATTTTAGGTACTTACGCTCACAAAGGGAGTTCTAAGGGCTCTATTCTTATAATTTTTGGTTCCATCTGGCTGACGAGAAGGAAGTACCCACTTTCTGGCAGAAGGGAAAAAACATCATAAGAGAGAACTATTGACAAAAAAAGGAGGGGTCGAGGGGGGGCTGGGGCGGGGCAATTTACAAAAACTTGAGACTTGAATACAGGAAACAAACAGAAAAAGACATTAAATAAATCACCATCTACATATGAACTTACTCCTTTTTGTCGCGTATCGCACCCCAGTGCAGGATCAAGGAATTGCTACTATATGAGATCTCAATATTTACTTGTGTCAAAGACCCTGGAGTTGGAGCACCAACTGTAACCTGATCAAGTTAATGGACGAAAATTTTTAAGTCAATTAGTTGCTATGAGCTACAACTACAAAATCAGAACAACCCAGCAAAGTCTTATTTCATGCATCTGAGGTTGGCTAAAAATACTGAACCTGCAATTCAACATTCCCTTCAAGGTTGAATTTTCCTGCAAGCTGCTACAAGGCAAGAGTCAGTCAAATCCATTGAAATATCTGAACCAAGAACTCATATGCTCTAGCAAGCTCTCACACACACAATACAGATGCACACATGACGCAAGCATTTTCATAAAGTAACATTGACTAGATGAATATGATTTTGGTACCCTCCATGGGATTCATGTAAAGATCAGTTTATGGTTGGTTCAAAATATTCGAGCAAGCTACGCTTTCATTTCTTTACCAAGATACATTCTTTGTTTAAAGATATTCTGAGAAGTATTTTCCATGACACAATGCGAAACTTCTAACAGAAATGTGAGAATAGAATATTCTAATTTTGAAAGCTAATGAGAATTTATTGCACCTGAGGGAAGCAGGAATGTATGAACCTAAGTTGTATGAGAAAAGTTTGGAACATACTAGACACATAAAACTCTTCATCCTAGGCTGGTTATAATTATTGTTTTCATGAAAACTTCTAGAAAATGTTAAAGAAGAGGGAATATACATGCAAATAAAGATTTGATGAAGCACAAAGAAGACCATGAATCTTTTCAATAACTTCAAAATGCTTCTAATCGTATGAAAGGTCGCCCTTGTAACATTTAGGTTATTCCAACTTCAGAAACATTATGTTAAAATTTTTAAAAATATTTGGGAATGCTATTAAGGAGTGATTGTTCCATGTTTAAACTCCCAGATATTGGTCTTACACCATCCTAGCTATTCAATTGCAACAAGGCCAGTCAACAAATCTGAAACTGAAAAGTACATGCTGTGATTTTCGATATTCAGCAAGGGAAAAATTACCTCAGAAGCCGAATCCACGGCTAATACAGCACGTGGAGTGATCAAAACAGGGCGATGCCTTCCCATGGCCATCTTTGGTCTAGCGTTCAAACTCGTCCCGTAAAATTTGGTAGATAAAGGCGACTTGCGTGCTGCCGACGCCCCCGCCGGTTGATTTATAGAGACAGCTTGAAACAAAGAATTTGCAGGAATGCCAGAAGAATGACGTTTGCTTTGATGCTCAAAAACCGTTGAACAAAGCAAGCTCTGGTGGAGTACATTACGGCCTATGCTATTGCTCATATTCCTCTACAATAAGTACACTTCTTAGCTGCGGAAAATAAATAAATAAATGAATACAATCGAAGGATCATACAACAGTGTCAAATAAATTACAAAGAGCAATAAAAGCAAACAAAGCAAAGTTGAAGGAAAATTTTGTTTATTCGAATATTGAGGAAATCAGTTCACTAAAGTCAAATACTTAATAAACATAAATAAATACATTTCTAATTTTTCAAACACAAAAAATTTTCTCGGCAGCCAAACAGAGAAGCGTAATAATAAAATTGAATTGTGGAAACTCGTCACTTACCTCAGTGTAATTGGAGCATGAAACGATAAGTAGATGGTGAATATACGGAGAGATACTGCTTAGTAGAGATATTGATGAAGCTGAGAATGTGACTATGGCTATTCGCTATTATTTGATTTTGGTTTTTTTCACGGAGTCCGTAAGAAACAACTACTAAAATCTGGAGCGACACTTGCGATTTATCTCAGTCGCGGACGACGCGTGGCACCTTGTAATAAGAGCACCAAGCAAAATGCTCGCGAATTGAAGAACTTTAACGTTCAAGGGTTGTGATTTTTTTTCAAATATATATATGCTTGTAGCTTACGGCCCTTGTTTTTCCAATAAATTTCAGATTGGCCCTTTCTCTTTCGATATTTTGTGGGGTATTTTTAAAGTCTTTTTTTTTTAAAAAAATTTTTCTACTTTTGGTAGATTATTGAAATGCGAGTTCGAACATGAGCAAGATCTAGAATCTAGAGTACATGTCATTATTGAATAATGTTTTTTCTTAGTTTAAAAAAATGTATTAAGCGACAAATGAAATTTTTTTTTTTTTGAGAAGTTTATGAAAATTGCTCCCCGATCAGGCTTGCGGCAATGGCAGCGGCACCTAGCACGGCAATACACGTCGATTGTAGACTCACTCTCGTACACTCATTGATAGATCCAAGATTCCTATAAATAATTGGGTTGTGGTCATATTTATATATAACAGGTATCCAAGAAATTATATTTAAGTGATCACTCGTCGGTGCTAACCAAAAAAAAAAACCTAATTCTCTTTTTACTTTATTTTCTCTGGGTTTTTTAAATTATACATTTTTTTTAGTATATATACCGGAAGCAGAAATTATTCAAAGTGTAAAGATAACGAAAGAGATCTCTGACAATCTATTGCCTTTCAAATCAGCAAGGAAAAATATAAAAAAGAGTCACGAGCTAAAAGACAAAGTTGATACAGAGAGGTTCGGCCTTGGACGGTACACATGAAAACGAATGCAAATTTGGTAATTGGTATTGAGACACTTACCGACCACGCAAGCAATGCTTTATCTCTTTTTTTAAGATTGTCATATGCTTACTTTCTCTTTGAACAATTTGGACGTACGATATTTATTGTCTAGATTTTTCCTTTTGCTTGATTGATGGGTGTTCGTAGGCCGTTTGATTAGAACTGAAGGCCGTAATCAACGATTGTGGGGTTGCGAAGAAGATGATACAATAGATTTAAATAAGGAAAATGGTAAGGAGACCGAATTTTGCTAGCAGCCACAATTTCACTTTTCATTTTTAACCAGTGCAATATAATATACAAGAACAATTAAATCGAGAGAAGAAAATTAATGGGGTTTTGCATGGTCGGTCAGTATATTCGATCCCAATATCATTTACTCTCTAAGGAAATAAAAGATAAAGTTGGCCTGCCGCAAGATCAGAGAACTATTAGAATTGCTTTGAGAAAACCTTCGGCTTCGTTGTTGGATAACTTTTGCTTTTGGTTGCTGGTGACTTTATGGATGGAGATTCTATTGTGCAGAGGTTCTTCCGTTTCTCAAATATGACTAGTTTAATTTGTTTCATAAAGAGTTGTAAACAAACAATGAAAATAAAAATTATTGGATTAGTAAAGTCCCGAATTTCGTGATCTTTTGTCTTCGATCAGTTATTCTTTTTAACAAAATATTTTTTTTTTCGTTGGCATTTTATGAAACATAAACATTCGCACTGAAAAATTACTCCACTTGTTTACAAAATATTGTAAATGAAAAAAATGATTGCTTGGTAATTCTATTGTAAGTCATTTCACTAGGAAAACCAAAAAAACGTTTCTCTTGCACTTTTATACATTACCGGTGACTTTTCTAGAAGTTTGATTGGCATATATATGATGGAATCAAGCGGAAGGAAGAAAATATATAAATAAATAACAAATTCTTAATTTTTTGATAATGACAATGAATTCATAACCAATTAATGATACATATATATTTTAAAGAGTGCGACTGCGAAGAAAGAAGATATTTTGAAAAGAGTATTGATCAACGTGGTTGTGGTCCTTGACCTTGACAGGGTGATGTTTTGATATAGCGGAGAAAATAACTAGGTGATGTATAGATGCTTCAAATAAATGTGACAATTAATGTCAAATTATTATAAAGATGAGCTAGAATTATATTAATTAATTAGGAGATCGAGAAACAATTTTCAAGGTTTCACGATTCAATGGAGTTGAAGTTGAGCTAGCCTCCGATACGTAGCAGTTATTAATTAATTAGATGATGTTCTGCAGGATGCATGGAGACGGACGGGTGGCCGTGTGTCTACCGACTAGTCTAGTCAAGCCAAGTGGCCAATGCCATGCAGTTGCTAGTCATGTGGCGCAACGTTCTAGTATTGTTAGCAAGAGGGGAGGGTCTACCAATTTCAGCAAACGCGTCATCGCAAGAAGCAAAATCACTCACAGCAGCGCCAAGGTTCTTGTCCAGGGACACTCTGTCGCGTTCCTTTACATTCTTCTGAGCCGTCCTCAGACTTACAATGGCGTAGCCAAGATTGTCGTGGCAGGTATCCAGTTCCCTTGATGTTCCAAGCCTTTTCGTCACTTCTTTTGCGTACACTGTTTCCGCAATCACTGCACTAATTGCAGCTTCTGTGGCCATTTCCGGATTTGTAATCCCCTTCACTGCTGACCTGCACAGTTGCTCATAGTCCGTTTCTTTGCACAAGTCACGGGCTGGTCCTGGGGTTACGGCATTGGCTTTTCCGCCGAGGAGGATGAAGCCCGCCGCCACGGCCGCTGCAACAAAGATCAATGACAATGAGTTCTTGATAGTCATTTCCTTTTAGTTTTCACTGTTTTGTGTTCTTTTGTAATTGTATATATGTTTCTTTCTTCTTTTTCTTTTTCTTTTTTGTTGGATATGATAATTTACTGAATTTTTAGTCTCTATATATACTGTTTATGATCAAGTTGTTAGCTAGTCTCTTTATGATCGCTGTTTGGCCCTTAAGTTTTATAATTAATTAAGCTTGTGATATGTTTCTTTTGAGTGACGTACAGCATGTAATAAAGTAAAAGATTGTGATATGCTTCCTCATTAATGTACGGTCGATGGATTTTTCCTTTTTTTTTTTTTTGTCTGTGGATCCATATCGGATGAAACAAAACAAATTTGCGACGTTGAAATAATAAAAGCTAAGATATTGCATCAAGCCATAAACCATATAAATTAAATTTGTATTTCATATGATAAAATAAGAGAATATCTAGAAGAATGGAAGAAAGAAAAGGAAAGAAAATTTTAAAATGCATGCCACACTAGGAGCCGGTAGATGCAACGAGGGTATGTGTGTGAAGCTCAAACAGAGAAGAAATAAAGATTTTTAAGGCATCCATGTGGTCCTTTCCAGAATGATGCATGGCGTACATTCAATTGGGGTCATGGTCGTCCATGCATCCATGCTACTGATGCAAGCCAGGGGTTACGTGCCTTGCCGATATATTGTCATCATCATCATCAAGAAGCGAAAAATAAAAAATATATAAAAAGTCATTCCCAACAGCCAACGGGGATTGAAAGTTAGAAACCCACCTACCCAAACAAGAGTCCAAAGTAAAACTTATTAAGTTTTTATACATTCGATTATGTAAGGGATGATCTCATGAATCTCCGTTAATTAAAGGAAGCACGAATCTTACAGACTAAAACAGAGATTACGTTCACATTCCTTAATCCTGGGAATTGACAACATGAAATCAGCTTCCACCATTCCCATTTGAAAAGTCGTCAGATGCATACCTAACCCCACTTCCTCAGTCTCTGGCAATGCCTTATGCCATTTGCCAAGCACTTCCAAATGTTCTTCTCGTGCCTAAATTCAGATTCTTTTTATTATTATGATGATGATGATGTTTACGTTTGAAGAAGCCGCACTAGTAAGATCCTGCGCACTACAAAACATTTATATTATATTATAAACCGATTTAGTTGTTATAATAAAACAAAAATTATTAATGTGTGATAAATATAATTATAATTAAAATAATGAAAATATTATAATTTATTTTTATCCTTATAAGTATAGGATCAAATTAATCTAACTTTTAAACTATAAAAAAATAAATGTTTAGCAAATACTTTAATATAGTTCAACTAAGCCACCAAACACGGCTTTAGATCCTGTGGAATCCAGGTTGAACAGTTGTATCTTAAAAGTTACAGTACTAAAATATTTAGTAAACATTAACTGTTGTACCTTAAAAGATATGTTGATATAATTTTTCACTTATATGATGAAAAATTTATTATATTTTTAATAATTTTATCAAAATTATTATTTAAAAAATTATGTCTGCTACATACTATTAATTTTTATTTTATAATTATAATTTTTTTCTACTGTAATTTAAAAAATTATATAACATCAATCCCATAGAGGACTTTAGACTCATGGACATATTTTAGCTGTTGAACCGCTCGATTTCTCCAACATGAAGATTAAAACTTAAAACAAAAAGAATCTGAAATCCAATCATCGGGAACGGCAATAACTGCAGTAGTAATTGGCTAGGGAACTGATCACCTTATACATAGCACTGGTACTTCATAAAGCTGTAAGACTAGCAAATAAAACAGGACCTTGCTAAGTTACAGCTAATGTAACTTAGCAGCTCCCAATAGAACAAAGTCAACCATTTGAAAGAGTATAGGTGCTAGCTAGATTTTTCAAACAACCAAACAATAATTTTATATGGACTCTTTAGCCATGATTATGAACTCAAATCCACCATCAAAATAGGCATCCAACTTTGAGTTGTCTTCTAAGTGACCATTACAAATTACACCATTTTCTTAGAAGTCAGAACCCCGATTGATCGAAAAGAAAAGTATGTAATAGTTGGATCATTTTCGATCCAATTCATTATAGTACCTTTTGAAATGTTTGGTACACTCAAATTTTTTTTTGGGGGGGGGGGAAATATGACATGGCCACTCTTAACGGCGTGGTTATGTTGAGCTTGAACAATGTTAGAATGCAACTTAGGTTAAAATAGGACTAATTAGGACACTTGTTGAAGCATCAGCAACTCCCAAGTCTTATGGTTCCAATTAACAATTATAGCTTATATGTATAGTCCTATTAGGCAGTCATAGTCAATTATTGAATAAAAATAGTTACTGATGGTCAACAAATGCAAGCGTAAAAGTGATGTAAAGAAGACAAGCTTGTGAATAGACGGCTGCCAACAGTAATATTAAAAGAAAAATGAAACCAATTGATTATATATAGAAACATTTTAAGGATATATCATTTTGTGTCATTTGCGCAGTCGTGTTCCCTTAAGAACCATGAAATTAAAACCCTTTGCCTTTTTCCCTAACATATACGATACTTCATAGCGTTCAAGTATGCAAACTGCTCACGGGCCTTGGGAAAGAAATAATTATTCCGTTAGCCGTTGGCCATTCTTTTCACACAACAGTAATGTTTGATAATTAAAAGACTTTACGCACCATTCAATCCACTAGGGAAGTGAAGCTTGAAATTCTGCCAAACTGGGAAACAGAGCACGACCTCCATGTTCTCACTAAGCCATCTTTGCTCTAGGGTACTTTTAAAATTTGTGTGGTTCAAGAATTCTCTGGTTAGAATCCCATTTATATTTATTTAATCAAAAAAAATTATTCTAAGAAATGGAATATCATCTGGCTGTAATGGATGGGCATGCGGCTTCAGTTCGATTTGATTTTTAGAACCGAACATCAAATCCGATCGGATTATATTTATTATAAAAAACTTAAATTTAATTTACTCTTCAAAAATATTGAAACTTTAATTTATCCTCTCTTTTTGTTCATAACAATGAATGTAATGGCAAATAGGTGGTATATTGATGATTTTTCTTTTCATCTTCTTAATATAAATAGAAATAAATTGATGTTTTTCACGCTTTTAAAATTAAATTAAAGATTGTTATTCTAAGTAGGGGTAAATTGAGATTCACCTATAAATTTATAATTGGTAATAGAGAAAGTCTTTAAAGTGTCATGCCTCATCTACTTACTATTTAGTATTTACCACTCACATTACAGGAAGTGAATTTGGAAAAACAAAAAAATAAATCGAAGAACACCCAAATTTTTTACGTTGGCAATGAATATTCTGATCGAGAGTTATCAAAGAAAGTCTACGTTCACCATTAAATAATAATAATAATCAGTCTAATAATATTTTAACAACCATTATTGGTCGGGGTATCAAATGACCAATGTACCCTACATAGCCGACTCCGCCACAAGTCCACAACCAATGAATCTGCCTTCCTTGTTCATCAGTCGTCATTATTCACCAGACGGGCCCTGGCATTTCCATTCATAATTGCAAATTGGCAACATTTTGAGATTTACAAGTTGCAATCGGGGTGCAGTGGTCTTTTCATGATGAGGTAGGAAGTTCAAAGGAGAATCTCTTGCCAAAAGTGAAGAAATGGTGAATATTCTATGATTTAATGGTTTGCTAGCTGCAACTCAAAATTAAATTCCAAAGTCAATGAGTGCCGTGCGCAACTTGGTCTATTGATTTCGCTTTCCTGCACCTACAAGCTCTGCAGTTTTCATGCAATACAGACTTGGCGGACGTGAAAGTGTTCCGAAATTTCAACTTTTCTTTTTGACATAAACAAGGGGCATTAGTCACCTACACAATCCTCCGAGTCACAAAATTTTTGAAGACTTCGAAACTTGCCGACACTCAAACATACCAACCGAAAATGAAAAAAAAAAAAAAATTACTGACAGTAAAGAGAAAATGTCATGTATATCAAAGCTACTTCATCAGCCATAAAACATCCCAATAGCATTCTGCCATTTGTACATCCATTACAAATTACATTATATAAAAAAGTACTGGTCTATTCATTTTACTATGTATTACTTTATGTATAGAAATGAGAAGCTTCGGTATTATATAAGTTGTGCCAAGGACGCCACTTGGTTCCTAGCTTCATTTCCAACAAAATTAAGGAGCAGGAGGCAATTCTTATTTCTTAGCGCCCCTTGAAAATATCTCGTCAAGTTCAAGACATTGTGGACACAAAATGGAAGTGGAAGGGCGAGACATGGCTAGTATCAGAAGAGACACTGATGAGCCTCGGAAATTTGATCTTCCAGTGGACTCAGAGCACAAGGCCACCGAGTTCCGGGTATTGTCAACAGCAGCACCCCACATGAGGGCATTTCATCTGTCTTGGGTGTCATTCTTTTCTTGTTTCGTATCGACTTTCGCAGCTCCTCCGCTCCTTCCCATCATCCGAGACAACCTCAACCTCACAGCAACTGACATCGGAAATGCAGGAATTGCATCAGTCTCGGGTGCTGTCTTTGCTCGTATTGCCATGGGAACTGCTTGTGACTTATTCGGTCCCCGTCTTGCCTCTGCTTCACTCATCCTCATCACTGCACCTGCAGTTTACTTCACTTCCATCGCCTCCTCGCCTATCTCCTTCCTCCTTTTACGCTTCTGCACCGGCTTCTCTATCGCCACCTTCGTCTCCACTCAGTTCTGGATGAGTTCAATGTTTTCAGGTCCAGTAGTTGGCACAGCTAACGGCGTTGCAGGTGGCTGGGGCAATCTTGGTGGTGGTGCAACACAACTCATCATGCCCCTTGTGTTTGGTGTCATCCGAGACATTGGTGCCATCAAATTCACCGCTTGGAGAATTGCATTTTTCATTCCTGCCCTGTTTCAAACTCTAGCAGCATTTGCAGTCTTGATCTTCGGCCAGGATTTGCCTGATGGAAACTTCTCCGGGCTGCAGAACTCCGGAGACAAACAAAAGGATGAATTCTCACGGGTGTTTTATCATGGGGCTACAAACTACAGAGGGTGGATTTTGGCATTGACTTATGGTTACTGTTTCGGGGTGGAGCTAACCGTGGACAACATAATCGCAGAATATTTCTACGATAGGTTCAATCTGGAACTTCACACTGCAGGAATGATTGCAGCGAGTTTCGGGTTAGCAAATATCGTTTCTCGGCCTGCTGGAGGAAAGATATCGGATATAACGGCAAAGAGGTTTGGGATGAGGGGAAGGCTTTGGGCTTTGTGGGTTATGCAAACCTTAGGAGGTGTATTTTGTGTTATTCTGGGGCAGGTGGGATCTTTGACTGCATCCATTATAGTGATGATCATCTTCTCCATGTTTGTCCAAGCTGCTTGTGGGCTTACGTTTGGAGTAGTTCCTTTCGTCTCTCGGAGGTAAGAAAACTTCAACGCAACAAGAATTACTGTGGCAACCAACGAATTTTCCAAAATCTTAGTCAAATATGATGTAGTGATATCGATGGCGTTAGTGACGGTATTGGTGCTACTGATCACCAGCTAAGGCCCCTAACTCATTTTTCAATAGCAACCAGGCCATAACTATCAACGAATTGATGGATGACCAATCAAAGAGAAGAGAAACAGGATAGTAAAGGCTAAAATTGACTTTAGAGGCAGAAGAAGCTAACCAACCACATGATGGATGATTGTCAACTGATAGGATCTTAATTAATTATAATTATGCACGGTAACCTAGATATATAATGAAATAAATCCCATTCCATAAGCTACGCAATGTTGATGCGGATGTTGATATTGATACAATTAATGCTTATATTTTCAGGTCACTGGGGGTTATATCTGGAATGACGGGAGGTGGGGGAAATGTAGGAGCAGTCCTGACTCAGCTTATTTTCTTCAAAGGATCCAAATACTCCAAAGAAACAGGGATCACTCTCATGGGTGTGATGATCATTTGCTGCACACTCCCAATTATGCTAATTTACTTCCCGCAATGGGGCGGAATGTTCTGTGGTCCATCCAAAAGTATTACTACTGAAGAAGACTATTACTTATCCGAATGGAATTCGAAAGAGAAGCAAAAGGGTTTCCATCAATCGAGTTTGAAATTTGCCGACAATAGCAGAAGTGAAAGGGGAAGATCAAGAGTGAACACTACAACTATTCCCCCCAATCAAGTTTAAGTTCTGCTTCAAGCCTCTAGTCACTAGCTATTAGCACAGATGTAATGCCCCTTTATGTAATTGCAACGTTCAAGCTTTAGCTTATCAGTTTATTGCTTGTCTCAATATGTCCAAGTGCTCGAAAAATCTCCTCACAGCATTAAGGTCATATTTAGAATTGAGGTGCTATAACTTTTAAGGTACAGTTCCTGTAGAAAAAAAAGTTACTGTACAAAAAAAATTGTAATTATAAAAAAAAAAATTAATAATATGTAGTAAATATAAATTTTAAATAATAATCTTAACAAAATTATTAAAGATATAATAAATTTTTTATCATACAAATGAAAAATTATATCAACATAATTTTTAAGACAAATGTTTACCAAAACGCTTTAAGATCAGAATTTTTTTAAAAGATACCGCTAACCTCAATCCCAAACGTACCTCAAAATATGTTTACAACTGGGGGTTCTTTTGCCGCTTTGTAATCTACATGTATGCTTATATCTTTGTTCTTAAATATCACTAAGGTTACCACCTGTCTGAAATGAAAAAAAAAATATAGAAACGGTCAAAAACATCTTACAACTCATGGCTACGCTCTCGTGGAAGGCTCAACTTAAAAGCACACAAAAGCCAAACAGGCATGCTGTCTTGAAATGGATGGAATACAACATTTGACTAAAGTAAGTTTAAGATCAACTTAAAACGAAAAACGATAACAGGTTGTGTTGAAGATCAGCAGGTAAGATAAAAAGTTTTATCATATTTAGTAAAATACGCCACGACAAAGGATCTGTAGCAATGCTGCCGTAAAAGAAACTTTAATTGAAGTCATTGAAGTTCACTGAGATTTACCATCTCCGCCGGCATCAAATAAAAAATATGGAAACCGTCGATAGTATTTCCTACCCATTGATTACGCTTGCGTGCAAGTCTTAACCTCCAAGCACACAGAACAGAAGCAAGGCAAACATATTTTCTCTTTGTCTTGAAATGGAATATAGCATTTCGCTCAAATAGATTACAAATTTCAAAAAATTAAAACAAAAATAAAAAGGGAGAAAAACGACAACAAATTGTGTCAAAATTCGGCAGGTTAGACAAAAAAAATTATCGTATTTAATAAAATACATAATGATAAACCTGTATAAATACTATCATCAAAGAAACTACAGAGGATGTTGGTCAAGATTTGATATAGTTCACATGACTCCAAAAAAATAAAAATAAAAATAAAAATAAAAAACTGATGTACTCAAATGACAAAATTTGTTGACTCGAATAGGAAGGAATAATTTTCACCCGAGAAATAATAAATAGCTATTAGCAATACTGTCAAATGAATTGATATCATTGTAAACGTTGATATTGATTTAGCATCATGTCCATAGTAGTGGGTGAATTGGTCCTGTAAATTGGAGGTTAAGGGACCATGATGAAAAGAAGAAAAAAATGTTAAATGGGCTAAAATATTAAATAGCATTATTTAAAGGGGAAAATTACAGATAAGTGTATTATTAACAGTAACTCCATAATTATGCCCCAAGTTATGCATAAATAGCACTTACATTTTATTTGCTTAATTATCGAAAATGATTATATGAAATGACACATAAACGACACACCTTCGAAGCCGTTGCTCTGGTTGATCTGATGATCTGGCACCCCGCATGCAGATGTAAGTCACACGGTCAATTTGGGTTTTGATAGTAGGGCCCATTCAACATTTGACAGATAGTAGGTCAAGACTGGCCCATAAGTAATTCTATTTCATTTAATACTAGAAATACCTCCTTTTTCCCTTAAATAGACAACGTTTTCATTTATAAATCTTTCAATTTTAAATAACTTTCTTGCTCTTAAAATTCTTTTGTACTTTTGATATCCGTATTTTTTTTCCTTCAAACTTTCTCTACTGTTTAATTTCTAAACCTTGGAAAATAACAAATATATTAATGGGTGTAATAAAATTTTATCACACCTACAAAATATGGGCACAGTAAATAGTTTGAGAATCCTTTAAAAATGATCTGTTGTGGGATAAAAAATTTATCAACTTTAGTTTCTATGTTTATTACAAGAATTTTATTAGAATTACTTCTTAGAATGAGAGTTCTGTTTCCTTTTTCTTTCCTTTCTATTTTCATTTGTCAAGTGACATAACTTGAAGTATACCATAGCCTTTAAGAGGTGGTTTCACTGAGAGTATAGTCTTTTGGAGAATTATTTAACTGCAAAGAAATGAAAAAAAAAAAACAAACAAACAAAGGAAAGAAAGAAAGAAATATTGCAGTATTTAAAAAAAAATGCAGGGATATAAAAAATTCATACTGTGCAAGTAAAATAATTGAACAGAGGGAAAAAATTATATAATTAGGGATAATGAGATTTTTATGAAATTAATAAAGGACGCCAATAGTCCTACTCTTTGCTAAAGGAGGTCTATTTTTTATTTTTATTTTTTAAAATAAAAAATTCTGTTTAACTTTCGGTGGAATCAAGATAAATATGAATAACTTATCTGTATGAGTATGACCAATATCATTTTTATCCTTTATTATTATTATTATTATTATATTAAAAAAAATTATTAATAACTCTGAAACAAGAAATTAAATTTTCAATAGATTGGATTCGTAATGGGATGAATATTCGAAGAGGTTGAGGACCCGCATCTAAAGCTTTATCTTTGCTTGTAAAAATGAATAGAGGCGAGGCCGCACGGGCATGCGCATGCACTGAGATTCTCTAAAGGGGGTATGTATATTGGACGGTGCCAGCAGCAGCACCACCACCACCACCACCACCAGAAACTTCATCAAGCACCTTCCATCTAGCTAAAGCCAACAATTCATTGCAGAAAGGAAAATTCACCCGAAACAGAAGTGGGTCCAACCGCAACGGGCCGGAGAGGTGTACGTGTTTGGTCTATTCGGATCCTCGAATGACAAATGCAGCTCATCTTGGCCTATTCATATCATGACAACCAAGATTGATAAATTTAATTAATTTCCTCACCCATTCAATTTTTTTTTAGCAACTCAACAGATTTTAATAATTAATCCAATTGGAGCACATATTTTTGCACATGCTATGGTGGCACATCTCCCATATACTTACAGCTTTGTCACATCCCATTCATTGACTGAACAGAATGGAAGGCCTAGTGACTAGTGAGTGTTGTCAACTTTATCTGAAACTTTTTGCCCTTTCCATTTCCCTGTCAAGAGAAGTGGTTGACTGTGCTCTCCCACAACCCCGGCTTTGGGTCTCCACTAACCTAAGCTGTGCTTTTCTCTTGTTCTTTTCAGAAAGAGAGGAGGAGTGGAAATTGAAAAGGATTCTCTCTTTCACAAACACACACAATAGTGACTGCTGATGCAGTTAGTTTCAACTTTCAACATGGCTTGCGAAATCAACTACCATAGATAAATACATATTAATTAAATGATTAACTTATATAATCTGGGTACAACTGTCGCAGAGTTGATGTCCACTTTACCGGTTGCTGCAGGCTGATTAGAAAAGAATATTGTTTAAATATATGTGGGTAATGGATTCACCAGTGTACAAGAAATATTGAGATGATGGAAAGACGTGGATCTCTGATGCGGTTTTACAGATACCTTTAGTTCAACTTTCTAGTTAATTAAGGTGGTTAATTACAGGATTATGCGAGCCACATATACCTTTTATTTAGTGAAAAATTAGGTCCTTGCACTGCATACATAAAAGTTGAAACTACAACAAACCATCACCTTACCACATTAATTTTTTTTTAAAAAAGTTTGCAGATGGGAAGCAGTTGCCACAAGCACACACCTTACTTTAGGGGGAAGGAGAAACTGCAGTACAGTCATCATGATCAGGCCCTAAAACATTTATATTAAGGGCCGTTTGAAGTTGTTTTTCAAAGATTTAAAAGTGATTTGAAAAAGCAATTTTGGTATTTAGTAAATTGTTTTAGAAATCACTTTAGAGAAAACTATACTTATCCTGTAAAAATATTGAAAAGTAAGGAAGAATTACCTTTTAAAAATTAGTTTTAGGACTAATTTGGTAATGCCATAACTTTTAATATAATTACTATTAGGTATGCTATGAAAATAATTAGTTATGAAGAGAATTTTGGTCAAATTTATTTTTAAAAGCAGTTATATGTGTTTGGTAAATATTACTATTAAAGTATTATAAGAATGTAAATGACTGAATTGGATATAATACTAAATAAAATTTATTTACTCATTTCTAAACATGTATGTAAAATATTTTTTGTTGTGTATATATAATAATTGATAATTAAATAAATATTTTGTATTATTATTTTTTTTTATTTTGTTATCTCAATATAATTGAAAATAATAATTATCTCTTTAAAGTTAATATTTTATTTCTTAATTAATAAGGATAATTTTACATTTTTATAAGATATAAAACAAATTCTCAAAAATTAGATTTTAAAAAACTACTTTTCTCTGCTTTTCAATCTGTTGTAAGATAGGGTGATTTTATCAAAAGTTATTTCTTAGAAAATTTACTAAACACCAAATTTTGTTTTTTTTTTTACTTTTGAAAATCACTTTTAAATCTCCCAAAAGCAACTGTAAATAAGTCTTATACTTAATATAATATCATATATATTCTCATAGATATTATAAAAATCTAAAAATTTCCTTATTAATTAAGAAACAAAATCATTAACTTTAAGGATGTTATTATTATTACCAATTATATTGAGATAACAAAATAAAAATAAAAATAATATAAAATATTTATTTTAGTTATCAATTATTTTACATATATATATATATACACAATAAAAAATATTTTATATGCATGTTAATAAAAATATGTAAATAAATTTTATTCAACATTATACTCATTTCAATCATTTACATTATTACAACAATTTAACACTGAGATTTACCAAACACATACGACTGCTTTTAAAACTCACAGTACTTTTAAAAGTAAATTTTATTAAATATATAATTCATTTTCTTCACATCTGATTATTTATACAGTCCAAATAACAACAATTATTTTAAGGGTTACAACATTACCAAGCTGACCCTAACACATGTGCTCATGAGATCTTGCAATTCTTTTGACCGAACCACTATCCCTTCTCAAGCAATAGTCTATGGTTGAAGGAACCAGAGGAGCCTGTGATTTTCCGTAGGAGTTCCAACACAAGGCCTGTTGAAAACTTTGATACTTTGACGAGGGTTTCAATTGAATGTCGATTAGATCAACGTCAGAGCACGGGACGCTGTTACTACATGCTAGATGAATTGGCTGCACTGAATATGTTCCAATTATCTGATTGAATTCAACACCGGATATTGCCACGGCTCCTGTTTGGTTGTCGCATAAATGCTTGTCACAATAGTATTGATCAATTATTATAGGAACCTTAACATCCGACACTTGAATGCTGGAAAATGAAACGTTCTTGACGGATCCAATGCCACCCTGTGAATTAATTGAAATATTATTACTATTGGAAGCCAATGCTAAAGTTTACAATTTATAATTAATATTTAAAATGAAACATCAATTTATGTACTCAAATTTGGTACCTGCCACGTCTTTATCCTAACCCCAGCTAGAGTATTTTGCAATGAAATTTTCTCCACAACAATATCGGAGACACAGGCAACGCTCTTGTCTTTCCCTAGCCCTCCTAAACTGTGGTTATTTATTATAATAAGAAACAAAATTCAATTAACATCCATCTTTTGCTTAATGCCAGATACATGATACTGTATACATCTTGAATCAGAATCGTGATCAGTGCACCGAATCAGATTTAATATCTTGCTTACCTTATACCATGACCGGGGCCGCAACTAATGTGATGGATGTGAACGTTTGAGCATCCAGTTTGTATTGATACACAGTCATCTCCTATTCAAAAGGAGAACCCATGCGTTGTTAATATTTAAAAGCAATATTACCAAATCTATAGTGATGTTGCTGATGTGCGCACGCTGGTATCATATTTCCTTTTTTTTTTTTTAATTTTTTATTTCTCTTGGGTCTAGGAATCACGGTTAATCACTAATACTTGACAAACAGAGCCCAGGAGAAAAAGTTGCCCTAGTGCTTCTGTTCATGCTTGCCTTCAAAAGTTAGTTTAGTGACAGTTATGTTATTAAAAAAAAAATTCTTGAAAACCAATCACATTTTCCCGCAGCAGATTACTTTTTGTATGCAATACCAACGTGCCATGCACCATCGATTCTCTGTTTAATTATTGGAATAGTCACAACCACACGTAATAGGCAATTAGCAAGGTTTATACTGTATATAAAGTTAGGTGTGTGTGTGTGTGTGTGTCATATATAGCTAGTACTTAGTTTTAATTTCTTACCGCATGCAATATCAGAATGCTGAATTTCTACGTCTTTTGTGTTTTGAAGATGAATGCCGTCGGTATTTGGGCTATTTTCTGGAGAAGAAATATGAATATTTTTAACCTTGATCCCACCGGAGCTGTCAAATTTTAGATGGCACAGAGGACTGTTGTTGATTTTGATATCTCGAACTGTGACATTATAGCTTGCATAGAATCTTAACGCCTGCAATTGTAATGCAAATGCAATATTAATTTGGAGCAGTCTACGTAACTACTATGATCATAAATTCTAGTAATTAATTCTAACTAATGAGGGAAATCCTTACCGTTGGTTTCATTTCTGGAATGTGTTTGGATTTCTTCTGCCAATACGATGTAACAAAGTATAGCTGCTATTAATTATACTATACGAAAAAAATTAACTTACATAATTTGGTTTGAAAGAACTATATATGATATCATTAATACACTAACCTGAATAGAGTTACTTTGAGAGCCGCCCCACCATTCAAAGCCTTGACCATCAACAATTCCATTACCTTGAATGGTAAAGTTATGGAGCCATTTGAAATTTATCCACTGAAACAAACTAGATTTTGGCCATGAACCTACTTTTGGAGGAGCCAAGAGGGTGCCGTCAATCTGTTGGAATTCCACTTCCATTAGTTTTGTTAGTTAGTGTCATGCAAACTAACTGTGTAATAAGGATATTATAAGATAAAAACTGACAATTAATTATTAATTATAAGAATTAATACACTCATTCCTGTCCTTTTTCAGTTTTTTTTTGTTTAATTTAATAAATAATGCGATGAAAATGCTGTTCGAGAATCAGTGAGATGAGCTAAAAAGAAGAGAAAGCAAACCTGAAGAACAAGGTTAGGCATGCATGGACCTTGAAGAGTTATGGGCTTGATAAGGAACTTGAACTCTGACGGAATTTCCACTGTAGCCCCAGCCACCCTGCATGCAGCTTTCCATGCTGCTATTAGTGCCTGCAGTTAAATTATATTGACAATTTAATAATTTCTCAAAAAAATATTCACATGCACACACGCAGAGACACACACACACACACACACACACACACAAAAGAACGTTTATATATCTTAATTTGCAGCTAACGTTGTTTAATTTACCTTTGTATCATCAGAAACTCCATCTCCCTTAGCTCCAAATGACAAAACATCGAAAATACTCGACTTCGTCCGGTTATAAGAACCATAACGAGGAAGAGGTGCTGGTGCGGGTGATGGAAATCTTGAATCAGGCTCAGGCTCAGGGCCATGCTTATCTTTCTGATGCTTGTGAGGGCGGGGCTTGCTTTTCTTGGTGTGATGTTTTCTTGCCTCGACTGACATTATGGAAAATGTGACCGACACAATCAGCAGAAAAATCAGAACAAATAGAAGAGATGATTTATCGTTTCTCCTCATCTCAATTCTATCTCAAACAGATCAGGGAATTCTGAACGGAAGCTTGTTTCAGGTGGGTTTGCTTTAATTTGCTCGATCGTAGCAGAAAAGTGAAGTAGGTATATATAGACAGTTATATAGAGAAATAGAGTAGCGATGGCATGCACATTTTCATTTGTAGTTGTAGTGAATATATAAATTAATTATATATAAATTAGGTTAATGCCCCCGGTCCCAGGCATCTTTACTGGTACAGCTACAGCTTCCTTTGTGAGTTTTAGTGGACCCTTCAAATGACCATTTTGACCATTCCCGTTTAGAGAGCGGCTGTTGTGTTGTTTATTAGAAGTGATCAAAGTAATAGCAACCATAGCTTTACAAAGTTGCGCTACAAATTTCGTACCCCTAAATTATGTGTGTCGTTATCTTATCAAGTCATTTGATAATTATACGTTGTATTAGTGTCGTGTCAGTTATTTAATAAAGAGTGATGATACAACCACAAACTCTTGTATAAATTTATCTTGTACAAATTGATGTGACATTAATTCATTAGTTGAATGAAAATATAAAATAATAGAAATAAATCACATATTTAATTCAACCAACGAATTAATTCGACATCAACAAAATAAGTATAACTATATCATTACTCTTTAATAAATATACTACTATTCTTAAAATAAATATAGACCTTTGTTGGAGTAGTTCAACTATAGTGTTATAGCATAAGAATAAATAGGGCAGATCAAGAAAAAAATTATTTACCGTGGCCTAAAATTACATAACGCCAAGATATGAGAACTATAATTTTATGAATTAGTGAGTTTATGAAGGTTATTTTTACAGATTTAAGGGGGTTAAATTAAATATATTAAAACCACCCATATCTGTTACTTTAATAGATTTAATGGGAACTACTTAGTAACTCAATTAATTTTCTCTTTATTTTTTTAAATTATTTCCTCACTAGTCATGAGGTGGTCGGCCTCTTATGAAGATGATTTAATGGAAGATGAAACACATATCAGTGTATAAAAGAAAATGTAGTATTTTAATTAACAAATAAGAAGTAATTTTTTTTAATAAATTGTTTAGGATTGTATTATATATCATCAATCATCAACTATTAATTAAACAAAAAAAGCTAACACGTAAGCATGCGCATGAAGCCAATAGTGGAGGATAGTTTGAGGGGGGAAAAAGCTTGTATTATTAGGATAACGTTTGGATAATTTTCTTAACCCACCCCCATAACAAAATTTAAGAAACTGAATACCTAGATCTGAGGGTGATGATATAAGGGTCCGAATTATTTTAACATGAATGATTGTTCAAATGCACTGGAAGAGAGAGTAGACTCCTGTCCTAATTCAATCAGCAGACAAATTAGCGCACTAACTTACTATATTCAAACCTTCATCCCTAAAAGAGCCCTTAAAACAAGTTGCATTAAAATTAAGCAAGAAATCGAATGCCCCACCCCACAAAAGGTCAGCTATTAATAATCACTTTATTCGCTAACATACAGCATTCACAATGTCCAAAAAGAAAACCCCAAAGTGGAAGTAGGTGGTCCTAGGTTTTAAGTTCCAGACAAATTAGAGTTGGCCACTCGAGCTTTCACTCTCATTGCATTCTCTCTGTCTCCATGCTATGTTAATTTAATGAGAAAGTATTGAGTTCAATAGAATTGTTGTCTTTCACGTGTACTTTTAAAATACATTTGACACAAGAATTTAACAAATTAATGAAAGAGTATATCTTGAAAAAAATGATTTTTATTGTCAATTATTTAATAATTTTTTAGTTTGATCATGATTACATGATAACTCATAAAAAATGTATTTTACATGTAATATATTAAGTCGATCTCTCTCTCTCTCTCTCTTATTTCTCTTAATACAGATGTTAAATACAATAATTGCTAATGAAATGCACAAAATATTATCCTAAAATAACTAATAAAAGAATAGACATGTCATATATATTTAGTTTTAAATTAATTAATTAATCATTTATATATTAATTAGGTCATTGAAAAATAAGATGTTTTTTAAAATTTATTACTTAATTAACTTATCTAATCATTAATTTACCTTCAAGTCAAGATTAGTAAAAATTATTATTTTATTAAATTATTAATTTATCAAATATTAATTTAAGGAAGCTATACTATTGTGTATATACCCAAGTGCTGAGAATACATCTAGATAAACAAGCTCACGTCGAATCAAAATCTGGTCATTCTGTCAATATATAAGAACACCCATTTCATGGAAGAGATAGAGATATGGCATTTTTTTCAAGTTACTAGATGTTGAGGACCCCTCTACAACTAGCATTCTAATGGGTAGCCTCAGGCCATAGGTGGAAATTATGGTTAACACGTTCATACATGAAACGTGAAGATAAATGGAGAAAAGAGCGAGAGAGATGGATTTGTACTGTGATTATATAGGTCGTCAAGTGATATATGCATTACAAATATTTTAATTCAAGATCATGGACTTTGTTAAGGTCGGGAAATCTATCAAACTACATTTTTTTAAGAACATAATGATATTATACTAATAAATCATATGATTTAATAATTTTTTAATTTTAATAAAATCTAAAATACTAAATCTGATCAATACTTATACATATATATATTTTCTTCTTCAGGATGTTATTAAAGTATAAAAAAATTAATACATCAAAAAATATTTTAAGCAGTGCAACTTAATTTTGTTTGTTCTCTTCTAGCAAAGCTTGCAAGCACGCCCTCGGCGTGGGCCAAACGTGGGACCGGTCATTACTGCCAGCATTTCGCCATATATGTATATATATATATATGCTGTGGAAGCGACGCAGGTGGGGCAGTGCTTGTCTCTTTTTATTCACAAGCATGATTATAATTTTTATTCGAGGAAGAAGCGGTCGGTGAAAATCTTTTGCTTATTTAAATTTGAAAGTCCCATTTTATGAGAAGAAGTTGGGGTAACTATTTGGTTCGATTCTGATCGAATTGAATCGAGCTGAACAAAAAAAATGACAGTTCGATTCAGTTTGATTCAGTCAATCAAAACCGAATGATTAAGAAAATGTCAATTGATCGGTTTTCGATCTTGAACTAAACCAAATTGAAATTCAATCGGTTTAGTGTTAAAATTAAAAAAAATGAATTTATATGCATAAAATAATATTTTTTATTAGTATTTTTGTATAAAACATGAATGATTAATGATTATAATTGAATTGGACAAAAAAAATCACATTTTGATGAAAAATATAAAAAAATTGGCTAATATAAAAAAAAAATAATTTCATGAACAAATCATATAAAACTGAACTTAGAAATCGAATCGAAATAATTCAGATATGTTCGGTTCCCGTTCCTAAATCTAGTTCATATTTGGTTCATAACTTCTTGAACCAATTTAATATAGTTCGGTTCGGTTTTGACAACTCCAAACCAAACAATCGAACCGGTTTATGCCCACCCCTAAGAAGCAGTTTATTTCCCACTAGTGATAAATATAAGTAAATTTCTTTTCTATTTGTAATATTTTTTTTTCTAATTTTCTGAGTTGTACTGATCAAAACTCCTCTCGTTATGTTACCTATTATGATAACAGAGGAATTATATGTAATATTATTTAGAAAAAAAAAAACTTAAAAAAGGGGAATAACTTGCTTCTTTTTTATTGGTGGAGATATATAAAAAAACATCATTTTCGTATTTCATTAGATCCGTCATCCGTAAACAATTGGCAGGCAAATATTTCTTAATCACACACATATAGAGTAGGGTAAAAATTCATTTAGTTCCTATGTTTTGAGGTTAGTTCCCGTTTAATCCCTATACTTTTTAAAAATACCTCAAAATATCTCTACCATTAAACTGTTGATACTCATGCCGTTACTTTTTATTCCCTTTAGTTTGCATTTATAATATTACATTTTTACAATAATGTTTAATCTTTTGGACAGTAATAAAAAATTAAGCTACAAATTTAACCCCAAAAATAAAATAAAAACAAAAGAATATATATTAATTTTATGGAACATTCTGCTGAGGAGCTAATATATTAATTTTTTTAATAATGTCCAAAAAGTAGAAATTTAAATTTTTCACATCATTAATTTTTTTTAAATACGTGAGCTTCCAAAGAAATTAATATATATTCTTTTTATTTTTATTTTTAGAGATTAAATTAGTAATTTATTTTTTTAATGTCCCAAAAAATAGAAAGATTATTGTAAGAGAATATCTTGTAAAAATAAGTGAAAAGAAACAAACAGTAATGACACAGTTATCAATAATTTAATGACATGATATTTAAAATATTTTTAAAATTATAAAGATTAAACTTAAAAAAATTATAAAGATTAAACAAAAATTAACCTCAAATATAACGACTAAACGAATTTTTAAGCTACGGAGTACGTTGATTGATACCTGGGATTAGTTTACGTTGATTGGTACCTGGGATTAGTTTGCCAGATAACACACAAGCAGCTACAACTAATATTAGAATTTAGAATCGTGCGGGACTGCTACTAAATACACCCCTATATAAACACCGTCCTCTAAAGCAGAAGTGGTAACATTTTTGTTCTGTCGTCCATCTTGGGCCTTACAACTGTTCATACTATGCCGGATTTTTTGCCTCACCTTGGGCCTACAAGTTTTCGATAACCCAATTCCATTTTGTTATTAATTTGAGAAGGTTCGGTTTCTACCCTGTAAGAACATCTGCTTCTCCAAGTATGATGAATACAACAACAGAAATGAACTTGTAAATTAAGAAAAATAAAAAGAAACAATCACGTGAAATCATCACGCACTCAAAAATGTAATATTATGAATATAAATCCTATCCATATAAATTTACGTGAATAGTGTTATACTATTGCTACATGTATTACTTATATTTATTTTATTTATTATTTTAAGAACTTAGGTCATGTGCAATCATGTGAATCCACATAATTTATAAAGGAGTTTGTATCTTGCTATTACTCAAGAAGGAGAAAAATAAAAAAAATATTGTCATTAGGGTTAATCCAAAATTCCAAATAATATGTTACAGACCCCAACTCTTAAAATGAGGTCATTCTGTCGTGTGCAAAACCCAAAATTTTTAGGGGAAAAAAATCAATTAATTATATTATTACATTAAAAAATATGTAATGATGTTAGTTAATAATACGAATATCCACGCCTTCGTCCAACCGATTTTCAAAAGCAGCTACCAGCCGTATAAGTTCAAAGGAGTCAATGGTCCATCGTTGCCTACAACCGTCCGACTTAATTGTCAAAATACTCATCAAGTTTTCATTTGAGGCTGGCTGCGGCAAACCTAGCACTGGTTATGTTTAAGCACTTTCTGGCGTGTTTAGTACGCCACACTGTATTAGATTGAGTTAAATAGAACTGTAATAAATTAAATAATGTGCGATATGTTTGATACAAGATCATATTTGATATGACATATATTGTATTATGTATTATAATAGTTTATATTATTAATAGAATTAAATTATTATATTTTGATTTATCAAAAGAATTAATCAACCATCGGCAGCCACCACAGGCCACCGCTGACCACCGTGAAAATTATGAACTTTCTTTGTTTAAGTTGAATTTGGTTAAAATTCTCTCCTTGAGCTCTAGAGAAAGGCGTTAGTAACGCCATCAGTAAAGCTCTTGTTCGTCGTGTATAAACATTTAAAATTTCAAATATAGATTTACGATGATCGAAAACTCCATCATTAATGATATTAGTACCGTTAAGTAGAGATAGAGAAAAAGATTCTAACGGCACTAAATTTAACATCAAAAGATTGAGGAAAAATTTTGATTGCAGCGGCTGACGGCGAATGATAGTGGTCAGCGATGCGTGTCACCGATGGCAACAATAGATTACCGAAGATAGTTAAATATTATTGATAAACTTATTAAATTAAAAAACTATTAAAACACATTTAATAAATAATTTTAAAAAAGAAAACGAAGAAGAAGAATACAGGTGATACAGGAGTGCGGGTCCTATTTTGGCTCTAGAAATTGACTAAATGGCCACATTTATCCGTATCCTTGTGCTCATTAAATATAGTGCACATAAAATAATCCAGCATAGACCAGGTCTGAGTAGCACGCCAAAGTTTAAACATATCCTTTGAGCATTAATTCTGTCTTTTTAGACGTCCAGTGTTTGAAAAACGTACGGTGTCTGCCTGTCTGGGGGGTGCGAGTGCTGGATTCCTATAGTCAACATACGGAAATACCGATCAATTTCCTGTGTTTAGTTAATTATTATGTGCTCTCAAGTCTCATCTTGTATTGAACTCTCGCTAGCGACTTAGCATTAAGATAATCCCGCCCACTTTCTGACGGGTTGAGTTGACTACTGTTTCCTGCGCACTCGGTACCTAGTATCTACCAGTACTTAAACCGTTGCAGACCTATTTTCACATGGATCTCAAAATATCTCAAATAACCGCCAAACCACAGGATCACACGTTTCCATTTGGCCTCACTGTCACAGAAACATACCCCCTCAACACTCGATCAATGTCTTGTCTGACCCTTTTCTGCAATGCCCAATGAGAAACCTGAGCCCGAGCCCAGCTGTTTCTTTCTCGTTTCCAATCTCATAGTCGCATAATTTTTCCTTCTTCAAGTTCCAAGCTAAGTAACCAAAAACACACCACTTTAATTAACTCAGCTTCTGTTAATGAGTAATTATCTTCTCTTTATACTACTTCTCTCCATCTCTCTCTTTGCAAAGCCTTTGCTTTGTGATCCAAGAGCTACACGGGCAGCTCTAATATGCACCAACAGGACTGCTTCATCATCACTGCGCCGAACTTTTATAACCAACTTCTTAGCAGCCATGGACATAGTGACTCCACTTATAGCAAGACAAAGATACGCAGCTGTTGTAAATGGAACGGGGACTGCATCAGTTTATGCATTTGGTGAGTGCATGAAAGATCTTTCTCCAAATGATTGTAACCTCTGTTTTGCTCAGTGCAAAACCCAGGTCCTGAAATGCCTCCCATTCCAGTTAGCTACACGAGGTGGCAGAGTCTTTTATGATGGATGTTACTTAAGGTACGATGATTATGATTTCTTTAACGAATCTTTGAGTTCACAAGACAGGACTGTTTGCGGGAGTAAGGATTTTGGCGGGAACAAAACTGTTTTTGGGGCTAACGCTATTGAGTTGGTGAGGAATTTGAGTGTGCAAGCTGTTAAAAATGATGGATTCTTTGTTGGGTCTGTGACTTTCAGTAAAGGGAATGTTTCGGTTCATGGGTTGGCTCAGTGTTGGGAGTTTGTTAATGGAAGTGCCTGTGAAAATTGTTTGGAGAATGCAGTGTCTAGGATTGCATCTTGTACCCAAAAAGAAGAAGGGCGGGTCTTGAATGCTGGATGTTACTTGAGGTATTCAACTCAAAGGTTTTATAACAATTCAGGGTCTGATCCAGTTCCAGGGAACGGAGGTGACTTTGATTTTGCCTTTTTCTTTTTTCTTTTTCCCCCTTTTTTGGGCTATCATTTTGACAAGTGTATGACCTCCCCCTTTGAGTTCATATTCAAAGGTTATATATAAAAGAAACCAGTTGATGAAAGTGAAATTAAGTTGTCCGATACTCCAATTCTTATTCCCAAAGAACCAAATCCTAATTTGTTAAGATTTGTAGACTTTGTTTTGTTTCTTGTAACAAGATATGTGAAGGTCAATTTGATATTTTGTAGCTCTGTGTTTCCTAGAATATATATAATTTATTCACAATTGCAGGTTCATTTTTTTTTTTAAATCAAATGGTTGAAACTTTATATTCTCTAGAAGTTGTACAAACCTATATGTGAAATGTTTTGTAGTTTGCTTCTGTGCCGGATACACTTTAATGACATAATATAATGTTAATATTTTCCAGGAGACAACAAACTAGCTGTCATCCTTGCAACATCTGCCGTGGCTCTTCTGCTGGTCTTCTCATTGGTTGCTTTCTTTGTTAGAAGAAAACTCTTGCAGAAGAGACGAGGTATGTATTTGAGACCTGGTCTCTGATTTTAAATCTTTATATTCAAGCTTTTAGAAGTTTTAGCTCCATTGTTGACACCATGATTTATTGAACATCTATCAAAGAGCGGAAGCAACTAGGAGCTTTACAGGTTGCTGTCACTAAATCCAAGCTCAATTTCTCATATGAAACTCTTGAAAAGGCTACAAATTACTTCCATGAATCCAATAAACTGGGACAAGGAGGATCAGGTTCAGTTTATAAAGTATGATATAATTTTACCTTTGGTTCTTCATGAAGAGAATCATGTCTTACGTGTGGAGTTCATTGGGAGCATTTCATTTTGTAAATTAGGGAACTTTGCCTGGGGGAGAGGCTGTAGCAGTAAAGAGGCTTTTCTATAATACAACGCAATGGGTAGATCATTTCTTCAATGAAGTTAATTTGATTAGTGGCATCAATCACAAAAATCTCGTAAAGCTGCTGGGATGCAGCATTACAGGCCCTGAAAGCCTTCTTGTCTATGAATTTGTGCCAAATCAGAGCCTCCTGGATAACCTCTTTGGTTGGTATCTCATCTATGAATCCTTATTTAAATGAAAGTATTGTGATTATTTTTTATTAATATATTCTAGTTTTAAATTTATTAATTTAATTCAGTTAGACAAGATGTTGAGCCCCTAAGCTGGGAAGTGAGATACAAGATCATATTAAGCACAGCAGAGGGTTTGGCCTATCTTCATGAGGAATCCAAGTTGAGAATCATACATAGAGATATAAAGCTTAGCAACATACTACTTGATGAAGAATTCACAGCAAAGATTGCTGATTTTGGACTTGTGAGATTGTTTCCAGAAGATATTACTCACATCAGTGCTACCCTTGCTGGCACTCTGTAAGTTCAGAGTTTTGTTGATTATCTTCTTTAGCATTCATGTTCTATGATATTTCAATTGTTATCATCAATGTAATATAGGAAAAATATCTTCACTTTCTTTTCTAATTAGACATATTAACATAATATGGACAATTCCGCACACATCAGTTGCTTTGCATTGGGATTATGTCAACACCTACTATATTTGGCACCAAAAAACTTACTTCACTGTCGCTTGGGTTTTTATTTATATCATGTACCTGAGTCGGGTGAGTTTGATAAATTATAATACCTTTTTCAGCAAATATTTTAGCTTCTCCTTTCTCTTTACAGATTGTTACTAGCTTTGCATTTTTCTAAAATTGCAGTATGAAGAAGGCATTTTCCTTTCCCTTCTGCTAAAAAGTTTAGATTTTGAATTCATGATAGGGGTTACATGGCCCCAGAGTATGTTGTTCGTGGCAAGCTGACAGAGAAGGCAGATGTTTATAGTTTTGGAGTTGTTGTTATTGAAGTCGTATGTAGGAAGAGGATCAATTTGTTCACTCAAAATTCATTTTCCATCCTGCAGACGGTGATTCTTTTAACTTGGCATATCTAAGATAGTTCATTTTCTAGTGGTGAGTATTTTATCGTTTCAAGCCTTCAAACTTACCAAAAATTTCATCTCTCTTGTTATAAGGTCTGGGATCTTTATGTAAAGGGACGACTCCATGAAGCTGTTGATCCAGCCCTAGAGGGTAATTTTCAAGAAGGGGAACCATCACGATTGCTTCAGATAGGCCTACTATGTGTACAAGCCTCTGCAGAACTCCGACCATCAATGTCAATAGTTGTGAAAATGCTCACAGGTAATCACGAAATCCTGCAGCCAACACAGCCCCCATTTCTCAATCCTAATGGTTCTGAAATTAGCTCAGTGAGTACTCCTTCAACTTCCAATTCTAAATGAATCTTACTCCCAGTCGTTAGGGATCAGCATGACACATAGTTACATCGAGCCTATATGACCTTTCATGAACCTTTTCCTCTAAAATATTCTTTCCCTTATTACTTTGTGCTAAACCTGTTCACAACGAAAATTGTGCTATTCCTGATATGGTTAGTCCTCTGAACTGCTTCAATACCCTTTTTCACGTTAAAAAAGAATTCATAATTGAGTGTTCTCCATTAATGATGCTGCAAGCTGTCAGTTATGGCCCCCTTGTGACCCTTTTTAATCTCATGGGATACAAAGCTATTCAGCCATACAATCTCAACTCTTTGAACACAATCCAATTGTTTATATCATCCTAAAATCTTTTGATAACTTGATTGAGATAAATAGTTTATGTAAATCATCTCAACAATATATATATTTTAATGTTGTACTGGAAGGATCTATCAGTTGTGTATAATACTCCAATTTACATCTAAAATTTTTGTCCTTGGAAGTGTCTGCATCCGCAAATATGCAGTGGGGATGCCTTATTTGACAGTTCTACTGGTACTGACTATATTAAAAATAGAAACAGAGAAGTCTCAGTGGAATCAAGCAAAAAAGATCGACTGATTTACCAGCATTTTATGTGCAAATCATTTTCAGCTTTGGCTGTAGCTTCCAATTTCTTTCAAATAGGAAACTAGAAAAGCATCCTGAAGTTCAAAGATTTATCAAATCCCACAAAATCTTGGGCGTTGATATATACTAAATCTAATTGATATAAATTAGTATAAAAATATGTATATTTTTTGGGAGCTGTTGATATATAGCCAATAGCAGCAACAAAAGCACTTCCAGCGGCAGCTATAGTTGATTGTTGACACCGAAGTTGCTTGTTTGAGAATTAGCTTATGTAACAGCCAGCTGCTACCGGTTCAGCTCATTGGAAAAACGAAATACCTGTAACATGCAAATATTAACTTAATATTAACTGGCGACTTTCGAACGCGGTGTTATCCTTATAATTTAGTACAAACGAGCATTTTTGCTTATGAGTAATTCTCAAGTCAATAGATATGGTAAGTATTTTGACAAATTAATAGATGGTTTATAAAAAAATACGAGGATGAGTCAAACAGTTATAAGCAATCCTAATTCCCAAACTAAAGTCGTGGTTAAGGTCTCAATGATAAATTAACTTTGACTTGTTAAGGTGCGTTGCTTGCAAGGAATAATCTCATTCTTTATAAATTGCGCATTTGTACAATGAGCCCTGAAACCCACTTTAATTATTGACTTTATTTTTCACAATTTTTAACAAGTAAAATGCTTTCCACTCTGATCCTCTCCTTGACTTCTCTCACAACCACCCTCTATTTACTATCCTCGTTTGCTTAGTTTCTTCCCATCACTTTCAAGTTCCAAAAGGCTCATGATCCCACTCAGAATTCAGAATCCATGCATAGAAAATTCTATCATCATGCTTTCCTGATCCTCACATTATTTAATCTCTTCTCAACTTTTACAAATTTGATAAGGTACGTATGTGTATTAGCAGTGTGTGTGTGTGTGTGTATTATGGTAATAAATTTAACTATTTTTTATCTTCGTAATTATCTTATAATCATCTTCGTTTAGGAGAAATTCATATCAAGAAATGAATCTCGGTCCCATTTCGCATATACTTTCATTGGCATGCATGTTACCCTCGTGTTGGGTTCTTACTCTTGTATCAATGGGAACTTGCATGAAGGCTTCTTCTTCATAGAACGATTGTCACGAAACTGAACACGTTTTTAGTGCTGGTCTGATAACTGAAAGAACAAATTAACTAGCTAGATTGCTTGTCCGAAATTGCATGCATGTATTCGAGCAGTGGTAATCAGGATTTTAAATGATTTAGATCAAAATTTGACTACTAAATAAATCATAACATCAAGGATTGACTTCAATTTCATTCAATAAATGAATAAACTAATTTATTCATTTAATTTGTTTATCTTTCATTTTAACTTAAAAAATATATAATATCACCAATATAATATTTGTTTTTCTTTTTCTCAGTCGTCTTTAATTAAAATTACTATCTGATAAGTTGTCATAAAATTTGCACTAACAACGCAAATTCAACCTATTTATTTATGAAATTAATTTTTTTATATTAAACATTCTTATTTAGGTTCGAAAAAACATAACCCGGACCCAAATTGTCACAGAGAGGGGTGTATCAAGGGATGGCTGTCAAGAAATGAATGGCGCTACAAAAGCTTCTAGTTTCGGTAACGTTTAATTAAATTAAAGTCTGGAGCTGGGTTTTGGTGCAATAACGTCCCGGCTGTATGTTGGTGACAGCCACGGCCTCTGGGTGGAGCCCATTTCCTTTGTTTAATTAAATCAATTAAAGAGGGTCGGTTGCGTTGTACTTGGTGGGGTGGTTTGCGGAGATAATCGAAGACGACATTTTACTAGAAACTCCTTTTACCAAAATTTCATCAATCGTTTATGGGTCCCCTTTTTTCAAGTTTTTCTTGAGAATAATAATAATAAAGGGTCCCGTTACGTTACGTTTAACGTAATATATGGACCTACAATTATTACTGTGTATAATGTACGTTAAGTTAAACATAACGTAGCGTCATAATAAAGGACGGAAAGGTGGTGGGGTGGGTTATTATTTGAGATGGCAGAAAAATTTACCCAGACCGGATCCGACTAATTCGGTCCGGATAAAATTTGGATTGCATACACAAAAAACTAGTCCCGGTCCCGGGTTCAGCTCCAAAAATCCAGAACCCAGACCCGGTTACTAAAAAAAAAACAAAAATCAATATCCATTACCCATTACCCAATTACCCAATCCGATTACCTAAATTGCAAGGTTGATTTGAAGCCCTAATACCGTAAGCAACTAAGCATAAGCAGCAGCCTCCTCTGAAAAGCATAAGCAGCAGCGCTGCCATGATGCCATCGCCAAATCCTTAATCGCGAAATCCCTTGAAAAGCATAAGCAGCGTCGTTGCGGCTGTCGCGCCTCCAACACTCCAGCTAGCAGTAGCCACCACAGGCTGCCTTGAAATTCCTAATCGCCAAATCTCTTGAAAAGCATAAGCAGCAGTGCTGCAGCTGCCGCGCCTCCAACACTCCAAGCCAGCAGCAGCCACCACCCACCGTCGGCATCATCTTGTCTCGATTGCTAACTCGCTACCCTTGGCACGCAACTTTGCTCGGTTCGGTTGTTAGTGTAATAAATTTGCATTGTTATTTGTTAGTAAGTTACTTAGTGGAGTGAATTGACAGTATTCTAGTTATTGACAGAAGAAACTTTGATTAGGATGATATGTGCCAAGTACTCATTTCATGTACGTCTCTAATTTGTCAATTTATCATGTCATTACTTCCAAAATTATAAATAATTAAGTAGACATTTTATGTCATATACATATAATAGAGTTCTTATGATTTTACATGCGGGCTTAAAAGTCCGGACCCGGGAGGAGCCCGGCCCGCACCAAAAAAATTGAGTTTTAACCCGGATTCGGTCTTATATTTCACTCACCCGGTTTGGTTTCGGACAACACTAAAATCCGGACCGGACCCGGATTATGCCTTACGGTCATCTTCGAACCATAGAAAACAATCCATAGTCAGTGGTTCTTGTTTAAGTGTGAAATATAAGACTTCATGTAAGTAATCCAGGCAGATTCCAGATTATGCCTTTTTGACTTGTCACTTGTGGCAGCGGAAAATGAACAAACGACCAGGAACCCTTTTGTTCAGATTTGAGAAACCGGTGCCGAAATTTCCTCGTCAGTGAAATTTCGGGATTAGCCACACCTTGCTGGGTTGACTAATTTACTTCTGTTTGCCATCTGAGTAAGAAGCCGCTGAGCCTGAGGTGTCAGAAACTGACACGGCATTTGTCATGATAATGGCTTGACCAATTTTGTCTATTCTTCTTCTAGAACAACATTTCTTTAATCTATTATTGTTCAAACCTCATTTGCCCTTTTTCTTTTTTCACCTGATTTGTTTCTCAATTCTCTATTGTTCCCTGTTATATTGTTTTCATTTCTATTTACCGGAAGAATATTCAAAAACTAGTTCCGTTTTCCTATTGTGATTTTCTTTCTGGGTTCGTTCATAAACAAGATTTGAGAGAGTTTTATACAAATCCAAAGTCGCCCCAAAAAACTAAAATGAAGAAAGCATTTTTGTTCCTCGTGGGATCTCTATTGATGTTAGTTGGAGTAGCGGGTGATCCGAGAGTTCACACTGTGAATATTAGTTGTGGGCACCAACTGGAGCACAACTCAAGCATTTTTGTGCCAAATTTTGTTACTACAATGGAGAACATAAGTGAACAAATGCGAACATCTGGTTTTGGATTGGCAGTAACGGGTTCAGGACTGGACATTAACTATGGCCTTGCACAATGTTATGGGGACCTCTCATTACTAGACTGTGTGTTATGCTATGCTGAGGCACGCACACTGCTACCCCAATGCTACCCTTACAATGGTGGTCGCATTTACCTTGATGGATGCTTCATGAGATCGGAGAATTATAGCTTCTCTGGGGAGTATGAAGGGCCTGAAGACAGGGCAGTTTGTGGGAATGGGACAAGAAAGAACTCGAGCTTTCAAGAATCAGCTAGGAAGGCTGTGATGCGTGCAGTTGCTTCTGCACCAAGCAATGGAGGCTATGCTAGAGTCCAAGTGCAAGTTTCAGGTGCAGCAAATAAGTCGGCTTATGTGTTGGCCAATTGTTGGAAGACCTTGAATTCTAGTTCTTGTGAGGCATGCTTGGCGAATGCATCTGCATCTATATTGGGGTGCCTGCCTTGGTCAGAGGGGCGAGCACTGAATACTGGATGTTTCATGAGGTACTCGGATAAAGATTTCCTCAACAAGGAGCCGGGGAAAGGAAGATCAAGAGGTAACAGGATTCCATCCATATCTTTTGCTACATTGTAAAATTGAGTCACAGTGTAGCTGTTTATTAGACGATTAACTTCATAGATTTAGATCATCTGTGGTGGTCACAGGAGGTTACCTTACTTATGTTGATAATCTAGCCTGTTCATGGATTTGTATACAATGGATTTTTTTCAGGGATGATTGCAGCTATAGTAGTTTCAGTAGTCAGTGCCTTGGTGGTTTTAGCAGTTGGAATAGTTATTGGAACTCGTATTTGGAAGCAAAGATCCATAGAGAGGAAAAGAAGAGGTAAAAAACTTATTTTCTATGCAATTTTGCATATCCAAAATCAAATACATTCTGGAAGATTGTTGCTTAGGGCGTCTCTGCCATTTGATCAGAATATGTTGGATTGTTGGTCCTATGGATTTCTTATACTCCAAATACATGTAACTCATAAAACTTCCTATAGCTCCTAAATGTTTAAGTTCCAAATACTGGAACCTGCAGGAGGATAATGCTGTATTATAATGCACAACTAGTTGCCTCTTAATTTTTCCTCATATTCTCTAGTGCTGTTGTTCGGGCCTTCTAGGTTCAAATGATGCAGAAAAATTGGTGAAAACGCTGAATGATGATAGCCTGAACTTCAAGTACTCTACACTTGAGAAGGCTACAGGATCTTTTGACGAAGCCAACAAGCTTGGCCAAGGAGGATTTGGAACTGTTTATAAGGTAGCTTATCCCCTATGTCGATTCATCTTCCACTTATATTTGTTTAGATTTTAGCAAATAACGAGAATCATCGCAGGGAGTTCTGCCTGATGGAAGAGAAATTGCTGTCAAGAGACTTTTCTTTAACAACAGACACAGAGCAGCAAATTTCTACAATGAAGTTAACATTATAAGCAGTGTGGAACACAAAAATCTGGTTAGATTGCTGGGATGCAGTTGTTCTGGACCTGAAAGCCTACTTGTCTATGAGTTCCTGCCTAACCAGAGCCTTGATCGCTTCATCTTCGGTAATTACTAAATCATTGAGTGTGAGTTTTGAGGTGACAGATGATTCTGCAAATAGGCATAGCCTTGAACCACAATTCCTCTGTATTTGTAGTTCATCTAAGTTTTAACTAGATCTATCACATATGACATGATAGCTGCAGATTATTTATAATCATAACTTGGTTAATTGCGACACGACAGATTCGGCCAAAGCTAAAACACTGACCTGGGAGAAGAGATATGAAATTATTCTGGGAACTGTAGAAGGTTTAGTCTACCTTCATGAGCAGTCCAAGATCAGAATCATTCACAGAGATATAAAAGCAAGTAATATCTTGTTGGATTCTAGACTACGAGCTAAAATTGCCGATTTTGGGTTGGCCAGATCTTTCCAAGAAGATAAGAGTCACATAAGCACAGCCATAGCAGGAACATTGTAAGTATAAAGTCACTAACAAAGAACAATCGGTTTCATCATATCCACATATGTTAAGAGCAAGCTATAATTTTCTTTCATGATTTCTCAGAGGATACATGGCTCCAGAGTACCTAGCCCATGGCCAGTTGACTGAAAAGGCAGATGTCTACAGCTTTGGTATGCTTTTGCTGGAAATAGTTACTGGAAGACAAAACAACAGAAGCAAAAATTCAGAATACACAGATAGTCTGCTCACAATTGTAAGTTGAAGAAACTTCATATAGCCCAAAAGTTTCTATACATACATACATACATACATACATACATATATCATTAAATAAACCATTACACAATTTGTTTGTTTTTCAAGACATGGAAGCATTTTCAAGCTGGGACAGTGGAAGAACTCTATGACAAGAATCTCATGTTGCACAACTATCATGACAGCAATGTTAAGTATGAAGTGTTAAGAGTGATACATGTAGGCCTTTTATGCACTCAAGAAAGTCCATCATTACGGCCAACAATGTCCAGAGTGCTGCAAATGCTAACAACAGAAGAACAACTTCCTGGACCCACAAGTCCCCCATTTATAGATGAAAGAACCATGGAACTTCATGACAATTGCTACGACCCTTGTTGTCCCATGAATTCTGGTGCCCATGCATCAGTTGCCAACATGTCCAACAGCTCTCTCTACCCTAGATGACCTAAAGAACAAAGACAGAAGGCACTTCAAGTGCACCAGATTGATATTAAAAGTGAAGCCCCCAGGTATATCAGATAATATATGCCAAGCTGTTGGGAAGCATCTTGGTGGCCTTATGGTGGCGCTCAGCGTCCATAGAAATGTGATTGGCAATTGGAGGAAATGTTAATTAACTATTGGCATAAGAGGATTTGTACATATTTATTGAGGGTTTGCCAATTTTCAACCCTATCACATTAGTAAAGAAAGTGTAAACCATTGTAAATTTGTGTTGCGAGTGGTTAATCTCAATTTGGTTGCTATAAGCGTTGGCTCATCCAACACTTGATGTGCTGGATTAAAAAGATTGAGTGTTGGTTCGTGACAACTAGTTTACCTTTCCATGGTAGAGTCTGATCCTCATACTAATCATTTTTCACCTTGAATAGAACATAGATGATGATTTAGCATGAGGGCTTCATTCATTAATTTCATTTTTTTTGAGAATATTGCCAGACAATTTTAGCTGCTAGGTGTAAGTGCCAGAAAATATAATCACTTATATTGCACCATGTGCCTATTAAAAATTATTAATTCGAATAATAGGTATATTCTACATTGGTCCCGGATTAAAGATCAATGTAAAGCAAGATTTATATTGAGTCTGAATTAAGAAGGAATCGTGTATAATTCTCTGTGATTCCATTGTTGAATTATCATGATTTGGATTAGTGAAGAATTTTAAGAACCTTCACTATGAAAATTGATGGTTCTTATTAATGTGATCCTCTTAATTGTATCTATGTTTAGAGTAGAAACGACTGAAAAGAAATGAGGACAAAGCATACAATCAAATTAATCTTTTTTGCAAAATAGTTGGAAAGTTGGGGAAAAACAAACCTAATAGTGTACATTTCAGAATTCAACACTCTTAACAGTAGGGAACCTTAAACAATTGCAGGCTTCTTCTAGCCTTTGGAAAATAAAAGAGAAAGGAGAGATTCGTCTTCAACCTGCTGGAGAATGCCAAACACGACATATATCTACCGTGTGGCTACCAAGTTGCCCATTAGACCTCCACTTAACTCGTAATGTTTGGCTCTAGAAAATCCTATTTCCAAAGCAAGTTTCTCCAAGTCCTTCCCTGCATCAGAAGAACACTACTGTAAGCAGATAGAAGGGAAATCATAGTGGCAATGTAACAAACTGGATACTCATTGATTCATCCAATTAAGAAACAATGTACTGTAATTGACAAGAAAGCTTACAGCAAACAATTTTTGAAGCTTCAAACTTAAAGTTTCTAGAGGACTTCTTGAAACTTAAAGTGTTGGGTTTCCACCACAAGAAATGCTATTAAATACCCCATGTATTTTAATAATCAGAGGATTTCTATTTGAGTCTTATTGCTAACAACGTGTTTATATCGACTGATTATTCTACAACCAATCAAATAAAAGCAATCATATTTCACCATAAGTTTAGTGATAGGCTACCAACCGGTTAAAAATTCTCTGATAGAACTCTTCAGATATTGGTACTCCTCAGCAAGACCATAGCCAGATGCCACTGGCACTACAACATTGTCGATCATCCATTCCTTGAGGGGGAAAATGAAAAAAGAATAAACAAATAACTTGAAATGTTTGCATCTGATATATAACTACAAGAGCACCATATCCAACCACCATAAAGATCAAAAGAAATTATTAGAATAACAACATTCAATAATAAGTGTAAACGATAGACCATAAATTACCATCTCAAATCAGAAAGAGAGTGAAAATCAACATTTTAAAGGGCACGTGTCATCAAGGTCATTTTTATTGAGTACCTGAATTGTGGTAGTAAATGGTTGAGTGCTTTTATTGAAATCAAGGACCGAAATTCTAGAGCCTGAACATTCAATGAAAAATGTAAAATTTTGATCATGCATCTGTTTTAATTGCATAATTTTTCTTTTTTTAATTCACATACAGAGGGAGACTAGACAATACCCGATTTTAGAACTCGGAAACTCTCCTCTAAAGCTTTACGTTTATCTACCACATTTCGTAGTCCATATCCCATGGTAATGGCATCAAAGAAGCAATCAGAAAAAGGCAAATCAAGAGCACTCTTCACTCCACCTAGACAAGCAGAAAATTACCTTTGGAGAGCTACCAAAACCAGATACTACTAACAGAAATAAAATTTGAAGTTCCAGATGCAATTATCAACTCAAAAGAAAAATGGGCATGAAATATGTTTTTTCTTATATTAGGAAAGTTATAAAAGGGTGATTGAATGCCTTTAACAACTTGGATTTACCAATGCTCACTCTTATATTCTTGTAGCAAGCCTTGAAACTAAGTCTCTGCTGAGATGAAGCCATTGACAATTGTCTGGAGAACCAAGACCTATCAATTGAAAAATCACGATCCGAAAAGATAAATCAGAAAGTGATTATAGAGTAAACAAGAATATGCAAAATGCATAATTCACTAGAAAAGAAAACATGTGTTTTTATATAAGGCATTTCCGTCTCCACCAGAGGAGATTAAGAGAAATAAAGGATTGCCAGAGAAGAGAAACCTTGCCCTGAGACCCAACTTGCTCAGACAAAAGAAATGACAAATCACCACTTCCGCAACACACATCCAACACATTGTATCCAGTTTTTGCACTGTCCCAAAAACCCAATATTCACATAAAAAAATTAAAACAATAAACAATTATAGTAACAAAACCAAAAAAAAAAAGAAGAAGAAAAGAAGGAGAAAAGGGATAATAGATATATACAGGTGCTGCAGGTAGAAAGAAGCAGAATCGATTAACCTTAGCAATACGTAACTGAACGGCGCACAATTTGAT
>JAUJEN010000011.1:0-53882 GCA_030448925.1 Citrus cavaleriei
GTAGTTACGCACAAGGCGTTAATCCGATTCTGGCTTCTTTCTACCTGCACCTCAGGCGGCTAACCCCATCCCGATGTTCTTCCTGGCTGGTCCCGCAGGACAAAACGGAACCACAATCGGAGGCCTCGACACGATGAAGCATCAAACCGCAAAACCGACAAAACGTGCCCACGGGCATTTTTACTACCCCCGAGGCTGTGGTAGGCGTTATAGCCCTACTACCGACCGCACCCGGGTCAACCCGACCGAAATCGCCCCCGGGTGCCGATCCCGGGCCTCAAGTACCGGGGTCAAACCGCAAAACCGCAAAACGGCCCGACTAATGTATTTTCTACAGCAACCGGCCGGGATAATTTCATCCTGAAAGTTCTCAACCGGGTTGGTCCTGGCTGAATGAGATTTTAACCGATCGAGGTTCGCTGGATCATGGAGTTCCGCCGAAATGGCAACTCAAAACGGCCCATTTTACTTTGCGGCCCCCGAGGCCGTGCGCTATAGCCCCCACTACGCCCTCCCTTGACCGCATTCCACCAACTCCGGACCGGAAATCATCCCCTGTGCCGATCTCATCAAGGGTTCTGGGGCCCAAACTGCGAAACCGCAAAACGGGCCCCGATCTACTCCATTTTTCGCTGCTCAAACCACTAGCGGGTTGCCCCCATCCCGATGCCCCCACCTGGCTGGTCCCGTCGGATGAAACGGAACCGCAATCGGAGGCCCCGATCATGAGTTACGGCCGAAACCGGCAAAACCGGCAAAAACGGCCCACGGACCGCGCCCGAGGCTGTGCTATAGTTCGCCCTCCCCGCCCAGACCACCCTACCAACTCAATTGGGCAACGCCCTGTACCGATCTCTGGTCATAGCCCCGGTATTTAACCTTCAGGGCCTAAATCATAGAACCTAAGAACGGCCCCTTATCTTACCCATTTTCAAGGCTTCAACCACGCAAAGCGGCTACTTCATCCCAATGCTCCTCACCTGCCTGGTCCCGCCGGGACCAAACGAACCGCTTATCGAGGCCCCGACAGAGTTACGGCCAAACTGCAAAACCCGTAGTCAGCCCATTTTACTGGCGCTTCGAGGCCGCAGTTATAGCCCCCACTACGCCTCCCGGACCGCATCACCCGAACCCGGATCAAATCATCCCTCGTGGTGTTGATCCACACCGCGGCTTTTGGGCCCAAACCGCAAAACCGGCAAAAACGGCCCCGATCTTACCCATTTTTCGCCGTTCAAACCACTAGGCGGCTGCCCCCCCATCCCGATGCCCCCACCTGGCTGGTCCCGTCGGATAAAACGGAACCGCAATCGGAGGCCCCGATCATGAGTTACGTCTGAAACCGGCAAAACCTGCAAAAACGGCCCATTTTAATTTCATGGGCTTCGAGGCCATAAAGCAGAAGCTCCGCCCCCGCCAGACCGCACCTACCAACCCGACCAAAATCTTCCCTGCACCGGTCCTGCTTTCAAGAGTCCCCGCACGTAACCACTTCGGGGACTAAACCGCGAAACCGCAAAACGGCCCCGATTCAATGACGCCATTAAACCACCGCTGGGCTGCCCCCCATCCCCGATGCCCCGCCCCCTATTGGTCACGCCGGATGAACGGAACTTCAATCGGTGGCCTCATCACGGTTACTACCAAACCGCAAACCGACAAAACGCCCATTTTACTTAAGGCCCCGAGGTGAATGAAGACAGTTCTACCCGCTTCGCCGGACTACGCCCCACCAATCGACCAAATCGTCTTCGTAGGCCGATCTCGCTGGTCGCCCGGCATGAAACGCCGCCGGGCCCAAACTCCCAAAAACAGCGAAATGGCTCCCACCCACCGATTTTTCAGGCTGCTCGAACCGCTGGCTGGCTACCCCCGCAGACATCCCGGCGCGCTCCTCGCCCGTCAGTCCTATCGACGTAACGAATCCACAATCGAGGCCCGATCATGAGTTACGGTCAACCGCAAACGGCAGTGGCTGATTATGCCCCCGGCAGGCCGCAGGTAAGGTTATAGCCCCCGCCTACCGGGCCAGACCCGTCAACCCTAATCGAATCATCCCCCGTAAAGCGATCCCGCCTCGCTGCTTCTCTGGCATGAACGAACTGCTCAAAGGCCCAAACCCCAAAACCGGCAAAAACGGCCCCGATCTTAACCATTTTCTAAGATTCAAACCGGGCGTTAATACCCCCCATCCCGATGCTCCCCGCCGGCTTGGTCCTGGGTTTTGGATGAACTAACCGCAATCGGTGGCCCCGATCATGAGTTACGGCCGAAACCGGGAAACTCCGCGAAAACGACCATTTTTACATCATAAATTTTGGTGTCAGTGCTTTTAGCCCCGCCCCGCCCCGCCTCGGATCAGCATTCGCCCAAAACCCGATCGAATCGTCTGCCATAAAAGGATCTCGCCTTTGGTCCCCACCGGCATGAATTACCACGGGGACCCAAACCGCAAACCTAAAAACGCCCCGATCTACCCATTTTTCAAGGCAAGAAACCGCCAGCGGTTAACCCCCATCCCGGAGCGTTCTCGCCGCCTTGGCTTGTCCCGCCGGACAAAACGGAACCACAATCGGAGGCCCCGATCATGAGTTACGGCCGAAACCGGGAAACCGATAAAACGCCTTCCACAGCATTTTGCGGCCCCCGAGGCCGTGTGCTATAGCCCCCGCCCCGGATGCACCCGCCTGAACACGACCGGTTTCGTAGCTAATCTCATTTTAGTCCGGTGCGAACCGCTTCTGGGGCTCCAAACCGCGAAACCGCAAAACGCCCGATCTACCGCATTTTCGGGCGCGAACCGCCTGGCTACCTCCATCCCGATGCCTCACCGTTGGTCCTGGCTGAACGAGATTTTAACCGTGATCTTAGGCCCCGACATGAGTTCCGCCGAAATGGTAAAACCCGTAAAACGCCTTTCCATTTTTACTTTTATGCAAGACCGAGGCCGTGTGCTATAGCCCCCACTCCGCCCCGCCCCGGACCGCACCCGCCCGAACCCGAACACCGAATTGTCTCAGCCGATCTCGCTTCATGTCCCGAGGGCATGAACCGCCCCCCGGGGGGACCAAACCGCAAAACCGGCAAAAACGGCCCCGATCTTACCCATTTTTCGACGTTCAAACCGCCGGCCGGCTACCACCCCATCCCGATGCCCCCGCCCGGCTGGTCCCGTCGGATGAAACGGAACCGCAATCGGAGGCCCCGATCATCAGTTACGGCCGAAACCGGCAAAACCTGCAAAAACGGCCCATTTTACTTTGCGGCCCCCGAGGCCGTGTGCTATAGCCCCCACTCCGCCCCGCCCCGGACCGCACCCACCCGAACCCGACCGAAATCGTCCCCCGTGTGCCGATCCCGCCCCGCGGTCCCCCCCGGGGCATTTAATCACGCTCGGGGCCCAAAACCGCAAACCGCAAACGGCCCAATCTACCCATTTACGCGAACCACGAGGGCTACCTCATCCCGCTGCCCCGCCCGTTGGTCCTGGCCGGACAAAACGGAACCAGACCTGAGGCCCTGACTGTAGTTCTACCAAACCGCAACCAAGAACGCCCATTTTATCATGTCTCGGTATGCAGCATAGCCCCACTCCGCCCCGCCCCGGACTGCACTCACTCCAAATCAATCGTTCTATGTGCTGATCTCTCGCTAAGACGGTTCCCCGGTACGAATCGGGCTTCTAGGGCTCCGGACCAGAAACCAAAGAAACGGCCTCGATCTTGCTTCATTTTTTCGGCGTTTAAAACCACGGGCCAGTACCTCCCCATCCCGGATGTTCCCCGGTCTGGTCGCCCCATTGATGAAATCAACTTAACGAGGCCCTGAACATGAAGTTACGGGCCAAACCCAGAAATCCGTGAAAACGACAATTAACTTTCCTACCGAGGTCAGGTGCTATAAATTAGCTTCCGCCCCCGCTTCTAGACCGCACTCCGCCCGAACTCCGGATCAAATTTCCGTCTCTGTGAGCCTATCTCGCGATCATGTCCCCGGTACGGTAACCGCCTCGCGGCTAAAACCAAACCCAGAAAACGGTCCCGATATTAACCATTTTCATTACCAAATCACGGGCAAGCACTTCCCCATCCCGATGCCCCCACCCGCCTGGTCCCATCGGAAGTAACGGAATCAAGAACGGAGGTCCCGACCATGAAGTTACTATTTAAACCAGAAACCTAAGAAACGCCCATTTTACTACGAATTTTGTACGGTGCTATAGCTCTAGCCCTGCCCTGACCGCATTTCCACCCACACCGATCGAAACCATCCCCGTGGTAAGCCGATGCCGCTGGGTCCCTCAGGAGGAATCGCTTCGGGGTTTCAAATCACCGGTGAACGTTCTCGATCTTATCGATAGACTAAACCACTATTTTCAACCCGATGCCCGCCTGCTGGTCCTGCCGACGAATGAATTCCCCGAAGATGTCAAATGAGTTCAAGAACGGTTTCATTTTATTTCGCGCTTCGGTACTGCAGTTATATGTTCTTTCCGGACCGTTATTCGTTCTTATACCGTTAACAGCCCCTGTAATGATTCGTCATGTCTCGGCACGAATGTTCTCGGTGCTCTGAATCAGAACAGAAAACGCCCCGGATCTTTACCCATTTTCGCTGCTCAAACCACCGTGGGTCGCTACCCCATCTCCGATGCTCCCCCGCTCGCTGGTCCTCACGGACGAATGAGACGACGGAGGTCTTTATCACGGTTACGGGCCGAATGAAATTGCAAACGGATTTTACTGGCAGCCCCTCGTGCCAGAAAAGAGCATTTGCTCGCCGATTAAATTCGCTCGGCCTCGCGACTTCGTGCCGATTACAGCCGGTATCTTCTCGAAGCCTAAATCGAAATTGTTAGGGGTCTTCGATTCCGTTTATTGCTTGGGCCCGCTGGTGGCTACCTGATGCCCCCGCCTGTTGGTTCAGTTCGGGCCGTTCGGTTACAAGCGAACCGGCATCCCAGTCCTTTCATTTACAGCCGCCGGTACGTAAGGTTTTTCGCTTCGCGCTTCGGATCGACCATCGGCCCCACTGAATAGCCTCGTTAGCCGGAGTTCTGTTTCGCGGTGTCTTTCTCGAACTCTTCCCGGAATCGGGGCCTGATTCGTTTATTTTTTCGCTTCAAACCGTCATTCCCCATCCGATGCCCCGCTCGATCGTCCCGGCCGGACGAATCGAGATGTTACCGGAGGTTCGAAGTTACGTCGAAATCGGATATCGCAATCAACAAATTTATTTATTATGCACGCGCCAAGCATATAATCCTCACGCCGCCAGATCATTGAAGAGACTACCGAATTCGAGCCGAATGTCTTCGGTGTCACGCAGATGAATCGCCGAAGTTTCAAATGCAGTCCAGTAACGTACCATCTAACGCATTTTTTCAAGCGCGCTCAAACCACGGATGGCTACCCCCCAATCCCGATACCCCCGCCCGCTGGTCCTGGGCCCGGCGGAAATGTAACCGGCATCGGAGGCCTGATCATGAGCTACGCCAAACCGCAAGAAACCCGCAAAACGCCTTCCATTTACCATGCCCCCGAGGCCATGTGTTAGCAGTCTCGCCACGCTTCGCTTCGCGCCGCCGATTAAGACTCGTCAACCTCGACCGAAATCATCCTCGTGCGCCGATCCCGCCATCCTCGGATGAACCGCTCGGGTTTGGGCCCCAAAACCGAATGGGTTCGATCTACCATTTTCTACGATCAAACTACCGGCTGAAATACTTTCCATCCCGGATGCCCCGTCCGGTTGGTCTCGTTGAACGGAAGACGGCCGAACCGCGTGGCCTATTTACAGGCAGCCCTCGAGGTCGGCAGCTCCTCGCTCAAGCTCGCCCGACCGTAGCCGCTGATGCCAATCAAATCATCCTCGTGTGACGATCCGCCGCTGTCCCCCCGGGCATGAACTGAATGGCCCCGATCTTACCCATATAAATAGGCCGCTGAACGCTGTAAAAACGAAAAGATCGTGGCCGCTTTTGCTGGTTTGCGGGGTTTGACTTCGGGGCGGTTCATGCCCAGGGGGGACAGCGGGGCGAGATTGGCACATGGGGGACGATTTCGGTCGGGTTCGGGCGAAAGGTCCGGGGCGGAGGGCGAAGATAGCATTACCGCTTTGGGCCGAAAGTAAATGGGCGCTGGTAAAGCTACGGTTTTAACAGAGATCGGGGCCTCCCTTGTGGTTCCGTTTCATCCGAGGGGACAAGCCGATCGGGGTCCGACGGGGATACGACCGCGCTCGAACGCCAAAAACGTGGTAAAGATCGGGCCATTTGCTATGGTTATAGCTAGGTTTCGGGCGTTCACGCGGGGCGGGATTGGCACACGGCGGACGATTTAGGTCGGGTTCGGGCGCGTGCGGTCCGGGGCGGGGCGGGGGCTATTGCACATGGCTATTCGGGGCTGTGGCGCAAAGGACCGCTTTTGCTGCCGGTTTCCCAGAATCCGCGATCGGGCCTGATTGCGGGTTCCGTCTTTCATCCGCGAGCAGGCGCGGGGCATGGGGGGGTAGCCGACCGGCGGTTTGAACGCCGAAAAATGGGTAAGATCGGGGCCGTTTTTGCTGGTTTTGCGGTTCGGTTTCGGGGGCGGTGTTCGCCTGTGGGGACCGCGGGGCGGGTTGGGCACACGGGGGACGTATTTTGGCTCCTGGCTCGGGCGGTGCGATCCGGGCGGGCGGCGGGTTATAGCGGGTTTGCACTCGGGGGCCGACATTTTTGAAAGTGGGGGGTAGTCGCGTTCAAACGATCGGGCCGCCCGTCGGGGCTGCTCCGCGCACTGGGGAGTAGGTGGGATTGCACACGGGGACGTATTTTGGTTACGAGGCGATCCGGGTGGGGCTAGCACGCCGGGGCTGTAAATTAATGGGCTGCGGTAGCGTTTTGCGGTTTGCCAGAATCGGATCGGGGCCTCCATTAGCGGTTCTCCGACGGTACCAGTCGGGCGGGGCATCGGACGGGTAGCTACGGCTTGAACGCCAAAAAATGGGTAAGATCGTCGTTTTGCTGGGAGCCAGGATTGCCTGGGTTGTTCGTTCTTGGGACCGCACTTTGGTGGATTGGCAACATCGGGGAATGTTCTTGGCAAACGGGTTCCAGAGGAAAGGCGGGGCGGGCGGGGGCTATAGCACACGGCCTTGCCGTAAATTAAACGCCGCTGTTTTGTGTTTGCCTGCTTTACGTCAGGTGAATCTCATGATCGGGCCTCCGGTTCCGCTTGGTCCCAGACGGACTAGTCGGGCGGGGCATCGCATGGGGAGAGTCGTCATGCGGTTTGAATGCCGAAAATGAGTAAAGATCAAATGGTCGCGACGGCTTATTTATTATTCCCCGGGCGCCCAAATCGCGTGGGGACCGCAGGATCTGCCTGGGACGATTCGGTCGGGTCGGGCGGTAACGGGTCCGGGCGGGCGGTGGGGTTGATAGCACAATTTTCTTCGGGGCCGCAGTAAATGGGTCGCTTTTGTGTTTTGGCCGGTTTCGGCCGTAACTCATGATCGGGGCCTCCAATTGCGGGTTCCTTTTGTCCCACGGACAAGCTCCGGGCATCGGGATGGGGGTAGCCGCCGGCGGTTTGAATGCCGAAAAATGAGTAAGATCAATGCCGCTTTTGCCTTGCTTTTGGGTTCGGCCGCCCCGGCAGATGGGTTTACGTTCATGCCTCGGGGACCGCTACAAGGTGATCCACATAACGGGGACGATTTTGGTTGGGTTCTGGGCGGAAAGCGATCCGGGCGGGCGGGCGGGCGGGTTATAGCACACGGCTCAATGAAAGTAAATGGGCTGCTTTTAGCCGGTTTCGCCGAGAATCGCGATCGGGCCTGACATTGGAGCCATTCATCGACGGGTACCAGCTCTGGGCCAAGTAAGGGCATCGGATGGGGTAGCCGCTCAGCCATGTTTGAACGCCAAAATGGGTAAGATCACTGCGGGCTTTTTGCTGGTTTTGCTTCGGCCTCGGGATCGTTTACATACCGGGGACCTGTGCAGGGGATTGCACACCTGGGACGATTTTGGGGTTCGAGGGCGATCTGGGGCGGGCGGGCGGGCGTAAGTGGCGGGGTTATAGCACTACGGCTGCAAATTAAAATGGGCCGCTTTTTGTTTTACGGCTTTCGCACAGAATCATGATCGGGCTCCATTGCGTTCCGTTTTTTCCGACGGTACCAGTCGGGCGGGGGCATCGCGATGGGGAGAAATGCCGCGTCAAATGCCAAAAATGAGCAAGATCGCAAATGGGGCGGTTGTTTTATTTTTGCCGCGACGAACAATTTCTGGGGCGTCATGCCTGTGGGGACCGCGGGGAGGGACGGGCACACGGGGATCGCATTTGGTTTGGTCGGTGGTACGGGTCCGCTGGGCGGGCGGTGGAGGCTATAAAGCACACGGCCTTCGGGGCAGAAAGCAAATGGTCCGCTGGCGTTTTGGCCGCTTTCGGCGCTCATGATCGGGCCTCCGACACGGCTCCTTTGTCCCACGGACAAGCTCGGCGGGGCATCGGATGGGGGGTAAGCCGCCCGGTGGTTTGAATGCCGAAAAATGAGTAAGATCGAGGCCGTTTTGGCGGTTTTGGCTCCGGTAGGGGTTCATTCTGGGGGACCACGGGTGGATCGCGTCATCGTGGGACGCATTTTGTTCAAGGCGGCGCGATCCCGGGCGGCTGGGCGGTTATAGCATTGAAATGCCGCGGGCCGCAAAGTAAAATGGGCGGCAGGTGTTTCTGCTTCGCTTCGGCCAGAATTTTATGATCGGGGTGTTCATTGCGTTCCGCTTTTGTCCGACTAACCAACCGGTGAGGCGATCGTGGGTGGCGGGAATCAACCGTGTCGGGCGCCGAGCAAAATGGGTAAGATCAGGCCGCGGCGGTTTTATATTCGGCGTTCGAGCCTCGGGCGCGTTTATGCTCCCGGGCGACTGCGGGCGGATCGCACACGGGGACGCATGGCGTCGGGTTCGTAAGCGGAACGGTTCTGGGGCGGGCGGGGCTATAGCACACCACGGGGTCGGTGAAAGTAAAGCCGGGCCGCTTGTGTTTTGTCGGCATCGATCAACTCATGATCGGGCCTCCGATTGTTCTGTTTCATCCGACGGGACCAGCCGGGCGGGGCATCAGGACGGGAGGTAGCTGCCCGCTTATGGTTCAACGCCAAAATGGTGTAAGATCGGGGCCGCTTGCTTGCTTTATGCTCGTTTTGGTACTGGGGCGGGTCATGCTCGGGACCAAGGGCGGATCGCACATCGGGGATGATTTCCGGGTGCCGGGCGGGTGCGGTCCGGACGGGCATATCACGGGGCCGCAGTAAATGGGCCGTTTTGTGTTTTGCTTACGCCGCAGAATCGCGATCGGGCTCCACTGCGTTCCTTTTGTCCCCACGGATTCGGGCGGGGCATCGGGATGGTAAGGAAGTACCGCCCGCGTTTAAAACGCCAAAATGGGTAAGATCGAGGCCGTTTTTGCCGGTTTTGCGGTTGGGCCCCTCGGGACCGCGCTGGATCGCACACGGGAGGATTTCTCGGGTTCGAGCGCGGGTCCGGACGGGCGATGCGGCGTATAGTAGCACGCCCTTCGTAAATATAGCAAAATTGCCGCTCATGGCAGTTTTGCCGGTTTCGCCAGAATCTCGATGATCCCATTGTTGTTCCGCTTACCACGGGACCAGCTTCTGGCGGCATCGGATGGGGTAGGCCGCCTACGGGTTCGAACGTCAAAAATGGGTAAAGACGATTATTTTGCTGGTTTTACGGCTGGCCCCCGGTCGGTTCATGCTCCGAGGGGGACCGCGTGGCGGGATCGGCACACGGGGGACAATTTCGGGAAGGTTCGGGCAAAGGTCCGTGGGCGGGTTGGTTATAGCACAACGGGGTCTAGCAAAGTAAATGGGAGGTTTTGCGTGTTTGGTTGCTTTACGGTCAGAACTCGTGATCGGGCTCATCGGCGTTCCGCTTCTGATGGAACCAACCAGGGAGGGGCAACGCGTGACGGTAACCGGCCCTGTTCGAGCGCCGAAAACGGGTGGCAAGATCAGTATTTTGGCTTATGCTTTTGCGGCCAAGACTTCGGGCGGTTCATTCTCGGGCGCGATCAAGGATCGCATTAGTGGGCATGATTTATGTCGTTCGGTGGGTGCGGTCCGGCGGGTGGGTTATAGTACATACGGGGCCGTGAAAGTAAAATGGGCCGCGCAGGTGTTTGGCTTGCTTTAACTTGAATTCCGCGATCGGCTCACCATTATGCTTTGCTTTCATCCGACGCGACCAGTCGCGATCGGATTGGTTAGCCTTACGTTTGGGCGTCAACGCCAAAAATAAAGATCGGGGGCGGCCATTATTAACTTCTGCTTTTTGGGCTTCGGGGCGTTCACTGGGGATCGGGCGGATGTACGGGATCGGGTGATGATTTCGCAGTCAGGTTGGCGGTCCGGGCGGGCAGAGGCTATAGCACACAGCCTCGGGGTCAAGAGCAATGGGCCGCGGCTTTTTTACGCTTTTCGCCGCATTGCATGATCGGGCGTCTGATCAGGTTCCGCTTTCATCCAACAACCCGGACCGGCTTGGGGCATCGGATGGGGGTAGCCGTCCGGTTTGGTCGAATAAAATGGTAATATCGGGCCGCTTTTTGCTACGGCTTTGCAGGGTTCTCGGGGAAGGTGTTCATGCGCTCGAGGGGACCACGGGCGGATCGCACACGGGAACGATTTCGCCTGCCGCGGATGGTCCGGGCGGGCGGAGGCTATAGCACACGTGCTCGGGGCCGCAGCAAAATGGTCCGCTTTACCCGGCTTCGGCCAGAATCTCAGATCGGGGCCTCTGATTGCTGTTCCGTTTCATCCGACGGGACCAGCCGGACGGGGGCATCCGGATGGGAGGGTAGCCGCCCGGCGGTTTGAATGTCAAAATGGGTACGACGGGCCGCGGCCGCTTTGCGGCTTTATATTGGCCCCCAGGTAGGGTTCATGCCCCGGGACAAGCTGGCTGATCGGCACACGGGATGATTTAGGGTTCGGCAGGCGGTCCGGGCGGGCGGAGGTTATAGCACACAGCCCTCGGGGCCGCAGGCAAAATGGCCGTGAGCCTGCTTTGCCGGCTTCTAAGCTGCCGACTCATGACGGGGCCTCATTGCAGTTCCATTTCATCCGACGAGACCAGCTGGCGGGGCATCCTGATGGAGGTAGGCGCTCGCAGTTCGAACGCCAAAAAATGGGTATGATCGGGCCGCTTCGCCGCTTTTGTTTGTGGCTCTCCTGGTGGTTCGCCTTCCGTGGAACGCGGGCGGATCGCACACGGGGGATTTTCGGTCTGTTCTAAGTGAGCGTCCGGGCGGGCGGAGGCTATAGCACAATACCGCACGGGTCGCCAACGTACAAATGGGCCGTTTTAGTGTGTTTTGCTTGCTTTCGGCCATAACTCATGATCGGGGCCTCCGATTGGCTCCGCTTTTGTATGACGCGACCAGGGGCGGGGTCGGAACGGGAGGTAGCCACCGGCGTTTGAATGTGAAAATGGAAAGATCGTTTTTCCCGCTTATTGCAAATTCGGGCCCCACGAAGTGTTCATGCCCCGGGACCGCGGGTCAAGGTCGGCCGCACACGGGGACGTATTTGGTCTGGTTCGCGGCGGTCCGCGGGCGCAAGGTTATAGCATCAACACCGGGGCGCAGCAAATCGCCATTTTTACCCGTTGCGAATCCGCGATCGGGCCCGATTATGTTCGCTGGTCTGAATCTTAATCGACCGGACGGGCATCCCACGGAGGGTAGGGTAGCGTTGCTGCTCAACTTCGAAAAATGGGTAAGATCGGGGCCGTTTTTGCCGGTTTTATGGTATGGGCCCCTGCAGTAGTTCATGCGCCCGGGACCGCGAAGGCGATCGCACACCCGGGATGATATCTAAGCAGGTTCACCGGGCAAGAAAAGTCCGGCGGGCGAGGCTATAGCACATACCGGGGTCAATGGCAAAGTAAACGGGCCGTGTTTGCTTGCCGCTTAAGCTTCGCCGAACTCATGATCGGGCCTATTGCAGCCCATTTCATCCGACGACCAATGCGGCCATCCGACGGTAGGGCGCCCGGCGGTTTGAACGCCGAAAAATGGGTAAGATCGGGGCCGTTTTTGCCGGTTTTGCGGTTTGGGCAGCCTGGTGGTTGATGCCCCGGTGAACGCGAAGGATCGGCACACGGGTGATTTTGGCCGTTCGTATGAGCGGCCGTGTCCGCGGCGGGCGGAGGCATAGCACACAGCCGGGGCCGCTGATGGGCAAATGCCGCTTAGCAGGCTTATTACGCTTTCGCCATAACTCATGATCGGGGCCTCCGATTGCGGTTCCGCTTTTGGTAAAGACGGCGACGACCAGCTTCGGTTATCTGTAAGGTAAGATTTCGAATCGGCGCGGTAGCCACCCTACCGCTTGAACGAAAAGTGGGTAAGATCGCCGCTTCCTTGGGCTTACGGTCAGGCTCCCACATGGGAGGTTCATGCCCCGGGGGGGACTGCGGGCCGGATCGCACAACGGGGACGCATTTTGTCTGTTCGGCGTGTGCGGTCCGGCGGTGCATATAGCACACTTCTGGGGCAGCAGTAAACGTCGCTTTTTGCCGGCCGCCCGCATTAATTTATGATCGGGCCTCCGATTGGCGTTCACACCTTTCGTCCAACGGGACCGGCTGGGCGGGGGCATCAGGATGGGGGTAGCGCCCGGAACAACGCCAAAATGGTAAAGAGACGGTCAAATTTTTGCCTAAGGGCTTTATATTGCCCCCGGGCGTGTTCGCCCCTGGGGACCGGGCGTGATCAAGAATACCCGGGATGATTTTGGTCGGTTCGCAGTACGGTCCCGGGCGGGGCTATAGCATTACCTACCGGCCTCGCTGGGCCGCAGTAAAATGCCGGCAGGTTTTTGGTAGTTTTGGCAACGAACAGAACTCATGACGCATCGGCCTCCGATTATGTTCCGTCCGGACGGACCACCCGCAAAGGGCATAATGATGGGGGTATTTACCGCGGCTCGAACGCTAAAATGGGTACGACGAATACCGCTTGCTGGGTATATTTGGCGGTCTCTTGTTTGCCCAAGTTGCCCGGAAACGTTCTAACCGCTGGGAATCTGAATCGCACACGGAGACGATTTCGGACGCGTTCAGCGGTTTGCTCTCGGGCGGCTTACGCGGGCTATAGCACGGCCCGCCGGGGCTGCCAGCAAATGGGTCGCTTGCGTGTTTTTGCCGGTTTACCAGAACTCATGATAGGGACCTCCGATTGCAGTTCCGTTTCATCCAACGTACCAAATGGACGGGGCACGGACGGTATCCGCCGCGGGCTTGAACGCTCAAATTGGGTAAGATCGGGGCTGTTTTTGCCTTTTTTACGGTTATGCCCCCGGGCGTTCATGCGCCCTGGGACCGCTGGTGTGGATTGGCACACGGGACGTATTTTAGAGCCAGCAGCGCGGTCCGGCGGCGCATACATGTGACACGGCCTCAGGGGCCAGAAGTAAATGGACCTTGGCTTTCGCCAGAACTCATGATCCGCCTCGACATGGGGTTCGCTTTCATCCAACGGACCAGCCGACGGGACGGAATCGTGATGGGATTGGGTAGCCAGTTGAACGCCTAAAAATGGGTAAGATCGGGGCCTTTTTTGCCGGTTTATGGTTGGGTTTGCCCTGGGGACCGCGGGTGGGATCAGGCACAAGACGATGACTGGCGTCGGGTCGGCGGTGCGGTCCCGGGCGGGCGGGCGGGTTATAGTAATACCAATTCGGGGCCGCAGAAGTAAACGGGTCGCTTTTGGTAGTTTTGCTTGTTGGCCAGAATCATGATCGGGGCTCTCATGTCGATTATGTTCGCTTATCCGACGGACCACCTTAAGGGCATCGGATGGGGTAGTCCGGTGGTTCGAATGTCGAAAATGGGTAAAAAGACGGGGCCGCTTGAGCCGGTTTTCGGCGTCATGGCATTGCCTCCCGGGCGGTTCACGCCGGGGATCACGGCGAGATCGGGCACACGGGGACGATGATGTCGGGTTCAATCGGTGCGGCTTCGGGCGGGCGGGTTATACCACACTATTTGGGGCCGCAAAAGTAAATGGGTCGCTTTTTTGCGCGCTTTAATTGCAACTCGCCGACGGGGCCTCAAGATCTGGGCTCGACAAGCTCTGCTTCATCCGACGACCAGCCGGGCGTGGCATCGGGATCGGGGGGGTAGCCGCCTGCAGTTTGAATAAATGGGTAAGATCGTCGCTTGCTTGCTTAAGGTTCGTCTTCTGGGCTGGTTCATGCCCGGTAGGGGGACCACCAAGCGGATCGGCACACGGGACTATTTCGTCGGGTTCGGGCGGAAAAGCGAACCGGGCGGGGCGGAGGTAGTAGCACACAACCTCGGGGCCGCAGTAAGTAACGGGCTGCTTGCCGCTTCGTCAGAACTCGATCGGGGCCTGATTGCTGTTCCTGCTTTATCCGACAGCTGCGACCAGCCGGACGGGGCAAACCGGATGGAGTAGCCGCTAGCACGGGTTCGAACGCAAAAATGGGTATGATCGGGCCGCTTTAGGCGGTTTTATAAGCTTTCGACTTCGGGCGTTCATGCCCCGGGGACTTTATGGGATCGAACACCTGGGACGATGTCGTTCGGGCGGAAACCCATGGTGCGTCCAAGCTGGCGGGTTATAGCACACTAATGACGGGTTCGGGCCGTAGCAAATGAAATTCATGTTTCGTTGTGTTTTGCGGTTTTAGTTCTGGCCAGAATCATGATCGGGCCTGACACGGGTTAGTTTTGTCTGATGGAACCAACCAAAGGGTATCGCGTAGAATAACCGCTGCTCAGTCTAAATGCAAATGGGTAAGATCAGGCCGTTTGCTGGCGGTTTATATGTTTGGTTCACCGGGCGGTTAACACGTCGTCGCCCGATCGCTCACGGGGACGATGATGTCGTTCGGGCAAAAGCGGTCCGGATTTGCGGGCATGGGTATAGCACAGATTTCTGGGGTCAGCAGTAAATGGGCCGTGGTTTGCTTGCTTTTGCCTGTTTCGGCCAGAATTTTGCGATCGGGCCTCCGACATGTTCCGCTTTCATCCCACGGACCAGCGGCGGGCATCGGATGGGGGGGGTAGTCACTGGCAGTTCGAACGCCAAAATGGGTAAGACGGCCGGCAGTTTGCCTGGGTAAAGACTGGGCCGACACGGGATGATTTTTAAACTTCGCCGGGACGGTTCATGCTCGGGGACCGCGCGTGATCGAAGAGTACACGGGATGATTGCGGTCGTTCGTGGGTGCGGTCCGGTGGGCGAAGTGAGTAGGGTTATAGAACACGGCCCTGGGGCCGCAACAGCAAAATGTGCTGCACGGCTTGCTTCGCTTGTAATCTCATGATCGGGGCCTCCGACGGCCTGCCGTTCCGACGGACCAGCCAGCCCAAAGGGGCATTGATGGGGTTGCCGGCTCAATGTCAAAAATGGCAAGATCGAGCCGCTACGGCTTATATTAAATCTCTTGGCCCGGGTTCATGCCCGGGGGGGAACCGCGGGGCGGAATCGGCACACGGGAGACGATTTCGGATGGGTTCGGGCGGGTTTACTCCGGGGCGGGCCGATGCGGGTTATAGTAGCATACGGCTCTCGGCCGCGAAAGTAAATGGGTCGCTGGTATGTGTTTTACGCCGCTTTGGCCAGAACTCATGAGATCGGGACCTCCGGACATTTCCGCTCCGTTCATCCAACGGCAGAATAGCATTTGACGGGGTATCGGACGGGTGAAAGGAGCCAGCGGTTCGAACGCCAAAATTGCAAAAGACGGGCATGCTTGCTTGCTTATTTGCTTGTCTCTCGAAGGCCATGCCTCGGGACCGCGGAGCGGGATTGGCACACGGGGGACGATTTCGGTAGGGTCGTGTGCGCGGTCCCAAGCGGCGGGCGAAGGTTCTGGGGGGCCGAAGAAACAAATGGGTCAAGCTTTTGTGTTTTGGCTTGCCCAGAATCTCATGATCGGGCATCTGATTATGGTTCTGCTTGTCCGACGGGACCAGCCGGCGGGCATCGGATGGGGGAAGCTACCAAAGATTTTGAACGCCAAAATGGGTGGTAAGAAAGACGGGGCTTTATTGTCGATTTACGGCTCGGTCCCCCGGACGGTTCATACCGGGGACCGCGCATGGATCGCACATCGGGATGATTTCGTCAGGTTCGGTGGTACTACGAGGACTCAAGCGGTTATAGCATACGGCCTCGGGGGCCGCAAAGTAAAATGGTCGCTTTTGCAAGTTTTCCTGCTTCGGGCCAGAATCAGATCGGGCCCGACATGGTCTGCTTTCGTCTGACGGCAGACGAGTTCGGCGGCGGCAGGACGGGGTAGCCGTTCTCGGTGAACAACTCAAAATTGGGTAAGATCGGGGCCATTTTTGCCGGTTTTGCGTCAGTTCCCCCTGGGGCGCTTCGCTCGGACCGATCATGAAGCGGCGATCCGGCACACGGGGACGCAGTTTGGCCTGGTTCGCAGGTGCGGTCCGGGGCGGGCTAATAGGCACGGCACCGGGCCGCGAAAGTAAAATGGGCTATTTTTGCCAGGCCATGGTCATTTTTGCTTGGACCATGGGTTTCAATTGTGAATCTCACATCGTGGCCTCCGATTATGTTCCGCTTTCATCCGGACGGACAAGCTGAGCGGGGGCATCGGGATGGGTGGTAGCCGCCTTCCTGGTTCGAACGCCCGGTTTAAAATGGGTAAGATCGGGCCGTTTTGCTAGGTGCTTTGCGGTTTGAGTATTACTTGCGGAGGTTCATGTTCGGGAGGACCGGGTGGGATCGGCACGGGACGACATTTCGCTTGCCCGGCAGCGTCCGGGGCGGGCGTAAGAGGCGACACGCACTGGGCCGCAGCAAAACGGGCCGCTTTTTTTGCGTCGGCCAGAATCAATATCGGCTCCGATCAGGCCTGGTTCGCCCGACGGACCGCCCGGCCGGGTGGCCACGGATGTGGTCACCGGCAGCCACGTCAAAAACGGTAAGATCAAATGGCTTTGCTTGCTAGGCCCACCCCATGCCGGGTTCGCTATGCCCTTTGGAACGCGCGGATCCGCATACGTGGGTCGATTTTCGGTCGGTTCGGGTGAGTACGGTCCGGAAGTGACGGGCTATAGCACACGGCTCGGGGGGCGAATGCCAATAACGCAAAAAATGGGTAAGATCGCAATGCTGGTCCGCTTTACGATTTCCTTCTGGGGGTTCATGCCCTGGGACCGCGAAGGATCCACAAGACGGGATGATTTTGGCCTGCGGGGTGGTGCGGTCTGGGCGGGCGGAGCGGAAGAGAGCACGGCCTCGGGGCCGCAGGTAAATAATGCTTTTTTGCCGCCGTCAGAATCTCATGATCGGGCTCTCCAATTATGCGTCCATGTCATCCGGACGGACCACCGGGCGGCACTGGATGGGGGTAGCCGCCCTATTGCTTCGAATAATCGAAAACGGTCGACGGGCTTTTGCCGAGGTTAGGAAAGAATTTCGGGACCGCGGGGCGGGATCGGCACACGGGGGACGATTTCGGACGGGTTCGGGCTGGTACGGTCCGGGGCGGGGTGGGGGCGGTAGCACACGGCCTTGACAGCAGCAAATGGGCCATCGCTTCCGGCTACCGTAACTCGTGATCGGGGCCTCCGATTGCGGTTCCGTTTTGTCCGACGGGACCAGCTGGACGGGGGCATCGGGATGGGGGGGTAGCCGCCCGGTGGTTTAATCGCCGAAAAATGGGTAAGATCGGGCCGCGCCGGGCTTATGGGCCCCCGGGCGGTTCATGCTCGGGGACCCGGGTGATCGCACACGGGGACGCATTTCGTTGGGTTCGGTGGGTGCGGTCCGGCGGTGAGAAGAGAAGCACACGCCGAGGGCCACAAAGTAAATGAGCCGCTTTTGTACTTTTTTGCCGCCGCCAGAATCTCATGACGGGACTCGATTGCGGTTCCATGTCATCCGACGGGACCAGCCGGGCGGGGGCATCAGGATGGGGGGTATCCTGCCGGTTTGAACAATCAAAAATGGGTCGATCGGGCCGCTTGCCGGTTTGCCGTTGTGGTCCCCTGGGACCGCTGGGCGGATCGCAACACGGGGACGCATTTTATCTGGACGGGTTCGCCGGTACGGCCCGGGCTGGGTGGGGCCGAAGGGGCTATAGCACACGGCCTCTTGGCAGCAAAGTAAAATGGGCCGCAGTATGTTTTGGCCAGCTTTTACGTAACTCGTGATCGGGCCTCCGATTGCGGGTCCGCTGTCCGACGACCACCGACGGGGCACGGATGGGGGGTAGCCATCGCCCTATGGGTTTAATCGCCAAAATGGGTAGATCGCCGCTTTTTTGCTTCCAGGGCTTTGGCACTCTGGCGTTCATGCCCCGGGGATCATGGGCGGATCGGCACATCGGGACGATTGCCGTTCGCGGTGCATCCTGGTACGGGTCCGGCGGGTGGAGCTAAGATAGCACATCCTCGAGGGCCGCAGCAAAATGAGCCGCTTTTTGTATTTTTGCCGCTTTATCGTAACTCATGATCGGGGCCCCGATTATGCGTTCCGCATTCGGACGGATGAGCCGCGGCGATCCTGGACGGGGTTGGCGCCGCATGGCTTTCAACCCGAAAATGGGTAAGATCGGGCACTTTTTTGCCGGTTTTGCAGTCCGGGGTTTCAGGGCGCTTTAATCGGGACAAGGGCTGATCGGGCACACGGGGACGTATTTCGGCCGGTCGGGGGTGCGTCCGGCGAAGTGAGGGGTTAGAAAGCACTACCGAGGGCCGCAAAAGTGCAGTAAAATGAGCCGCTTTTTGTACTTTTGCCGCCACAGGTCGTAACTCCGTGATCTCTGATTATACATGTTCCATGTCATCCGACGGACCAATGCAAGGGGGCATCAGATGGATGGGGTACCGCCTACGGTTCAACACCGAAAACGGGTCGACGGGGCAGTCGCTTGCTTTATGTTAGGCCGCCGGGGGATCATGCTGGGCCACGCACACCGGGGACGCATTTCGGACGGGTTCTGGCTGGTACCTGGCGGGGTGGGTTGCTGTAGCATTACCGGCCCTTGACAGCAAAGTAAACGGGCTGCATGTTTTGCCGGTTTCGGCCGTGAATCGTGGATTTCGGGGCCTCCCATTGGTGTTCTGCTTTGTCCGACGGACCAGTGACGATCGGGCATCGGATTTCGGGGCCGCTGGTTTAACGCCGAAAAGGGGTAAGATCGGGCCGCTTTTTTGCCGGTTTAGGAGTTTACCCCCCCGGAGCGTTCATGTGACCGCGTGATCGCACACGGGGACGATTTCGGGGTTCGCTGGAAAAAGCGTCCCAAGGCGGGCGGAGTTAAGGTAGATTACTACCAGGGCCGTAGCAAAATGAGCCGTTTTTTTACTTTTGCCGCCGCCAGAATCGCGATCGGACCGATTATGTTCCATATCATCCGGACGGACCAGCCGGCGGCATCGTGATGGGGGGGGGTATCTCACCGCCCTACGCTCAACACCGAAAAATGGGTCGACGGGCCGCTTTGCTTTTGCGTTGTGGTCCCCCGGGGGGGACCGCGGGGCGGGATCGGCACACGGGGGACGATTTCGGACGGGTTCGGGCTGGTACGGTCCGGGGCGGGGTGGGGGCTGTAGCACACGGCCTCTTGACAGCAAAGTAAAATGGGCTTAGACAGCCATTAGTTCGCCGCAGAATCGTGATCGGGCCTCGACATGCGGTTCCGCTTGTCCGACGGATGAGCCGGGCGGGCGTATCGGACGGGGTTGCCGCCGCTGGGTTTCGAACTCAAAATGGGTAAGATCGGGCCATTTCTCATTGCCGGCTTTTAGGGCCGCTTTCAAGCTCCTCGGGATCATAAAGTGATCCAACACGGGGGACGAGTTCGGTCGGGTTCAAGCAGTGCTAGGGTATGGGCGGGTTATAGCACACGGCTCGCACGAAAGTAAAATTTTTTACGGGTCTTTTGCCGCTTTACGGCTGATCAGAATCTCATGACGGGCTGTTTTAATAAGTTTTTTACGGCTTTTCTTGGGCGGTTCATGCCCCGGGGGGGAACGCGGAGGGGAATCGGCACACGGGGGACGATTTCGGTGGGTTCGGGCGGGTGCAATCCGGGGCGGGCGGTATAGCACACTCCTGGAGCCGCAGCAAGTGGGTCGCTTGGGTGTTTTCCGCTTTACCGTAATCGATGATCGGCCGGTTCGTTGTCTGACGACCAGAAGGGGCATCGGATGGGGTGGTAGCGCCTTTGCTTGAAGCGCCAAAACGGGTAAAGCACGCTGCCGCTTTGTAGCCGTCTCCCCCGGGCGCTTACACCAAGGTGATCGCACACTCGGACGACGCCAGGTTCGAGTGGTAGCGTGTCCGGCGGGCGGGTTTATAGTTTGCACACGCCTTAGAATTAGGCCGGTTTTTTTTGTTAATTTCGACGCAGCCCGATCGGTGTTGATGCCGTCCTGACGGGACAGCTGGGCACGGCATCGGATGGACGGTAGGCCGCAGGGTTTGAACGCTAAAAACGGTAGATGGGCGCCGCCGGGAAGGATCACGGGCATGAATCGCTGGGGGCTCCGGGGCCCAACCGCAAAACCGCAAAACGCCCATATCTACTCCATTTTTCGGCAGCTTAACCGCCGGGCTACCCCCATCCCGATGCTGCTTGGGTCGGGTCCTGCTGATGAACGGAATCAGAATTTGAGGCCCTGACCATGAAGTTACTACTAAATCGCAAAACTCGCAAAACGCCCATTTTACATCAGGGCCCCCGAGGCCGCGGTGCCTCGCCCGCCTTTGACCGCACTCACTTCAACCCCGCCAAAATCATCCGGTACCGATTTATCTAGCCAAGGTTCCCCGGCATGAACTGGCTCGGGGCCCAAACCGCAAACCGGCAAAAACGGCCCCGATCTTACCCATTTTTCAGCCTTCAAACCACTGCGTACCCCCATCCCGATGCTCCCCGCTTCCGGTTGGTCCGGCTGGATGAACGAATCGCAACGGAGGCCCTGATCATGAAGTTACTACCGAAACCGCCAAAACTCAAAACGCCCATTTTACTATAATTTCGAGGTCGTGCCTCGCCCGCTTTTGGACCGCACCCAACCCGCTGAAATCGCCCCTCGTACCAAATTCAGCTGTCCCCCGGCATGAACTTTGGGGCCTTCAAACCGAAACCGCAAAACGGCCCGATCTACCCAGGAAATTCAAACCGCCGGGCAGCTACCCACCCATCCCGATGTTCGTCTCGCCGGCTGGTCCTAAGGGATCAAACGGAACCGCAATCGGAGGTTCGATAACGAAGTTACGGGCCGAAACCGGAAAACTCCGCAAAACATTTATTTTACTCTAAGGCGTCAGATAGCCCCGCCTCACTTCGCTTCGGAACAAGACCCGACCGAATCGTCCCTGCGGAGTCGATCCGCCTGGTCTCCGGGACCCAAAACTGCAAAACCGCAAAAACGGACTCGATCTCCCCTGCTCAAACCGCCGGGTGGCTACCCCCCCATCTCGATTCCCCCGCCCGGTTGGTCCCGTCGGACGAAACAGAACCGCAATCGGAGGCCCCGATCGTGAGTTACGGCCGAAACCGGCAAAAACTCCGCAATAACGGGCCTCCATTTTACTACACTTCCGAGGCAGGTGCTATTAAGGCCTCCCGCTACACTCGCTTCACCCCGCCTCGGACCGCACTACCGAACTCGACCGGAATCAGCCCCCGTGCCGATCCCACCTGGGTCACCCCGGTACGAACTGCCGGGGCCCAAACCGAAAAACCGGCAAAAACGGCTCCGATCTTACCCGTTTTTATGCTCAAATCGCTGTTGTTACCCCTTCATCCCGATGTTCCCCGCCTGGCTGGTCCTCTGGACGAACGGAACCGCAATCGGAGGTCTGATAATGAGTTACGGTCAAACCGAAAACCTGAAAATCGGGCAAGACATTTTACTTTGGCCCCTAAGCCCGTGCATAGCCCCCGCCCCGCTTCGGGCCTCACGATCCGACCGAAATCGCCCCTCGAGCTGATCCTCGGGGTCTCGGCATGAACCGCTTCGGGACCCAAACCGAAAACCGCAAACACGGACCGATCTACCTGCCGGCTGTTTCAAACCGCCGGGTGGCTACCCCCCCATATCGATTCCCCGCCTTGGTCCTGCCGGACTTGAAACAGAACCGCAATCGAGGTCATGATCGTGAGTTACTACGAAAACCGAAAAACCCGCAAAACGGCCGATTTTATGCCCCTCGAGGCCGCAGGTGCTATAGGCCCCCCGCCCGCCTGACCGGACTCTTCCAACCCGATTGAAATCGTCCCTCAGCCGATCCTTGGTCATCCTCCATGAACGCTTCGGGGCCCAAACCGCAAAACCGCAAAATTGGCCCAGATTCACATTTTTATTGTTTTCAACACGCCGCATTACCCCCATCCTCGATTCCCGACCCCGCCCGATGCCGGTGGCTAAATGACCGCAATCGGAAGCTGACCCGATCGTGAGTTACAAATCTAAAACCCTAAACGCCTTATTTTACTTCGAGGCCGGCCCCCTCGCCTAACCCCGGACCGCAAAAGCAGTAGCCTTCAACTCGACCGAATCGCCCCCGGAGTTTATCCTCTGGGTCCCCGGCATGAACCGTTCGGGACCCAAACCGCAAAACCCGCAAAAACGGGACTCATCTGCTTTTCTGTTTCAACCGCGGTATACCCCATATCGATTCTGCCCGCCTTGGCCGGGTCCCTGGCTTGACGAAAACAGAATCATATAATCGGAGGTCATGATCGCGGAGTTACTAAACCGGAAAAACCTACAAAGACGGCCCATTTTACTTTGCGGCCCCCGAGGCCGTGTGCTACAGCCCCCGCCCCGCCTCGCATAGCCCGAACTCGAATCGCCCCGCAGTTTATCCACTACGAACTGCTTCGGGGCCCAAACCAAAAAATCGGCAAAAACGGCCCAGATCTAACACATTTTTTCAACCGCGGCATTACCTCTATCCGACATTCCCCGCCCGAGGGTCCTGGCTTGGACGAATAGAATCAATCGGAGGCTCCTGATCGAGTTACCAAAACCTACAAAATCGGCCCATTTTACTTTCAGGCCGAAATAGCCCCTCACCACCTCCCGATCAGCACCTTCAACTCGACCGAATCGCCCCGTGAGCGATCCGCCTTGGTACGAACCGCTCGGGGACCCAAACTGCAAAACCGTACTTCATATCGATTCCCCGCCTTTATTGGTCCTGGCCGGACGAAACAGTAACCGCAACGGAGGTCGATCCTACCGAAACCGAAAACCTGCCATTTTGGGCCCCAGGTCAGCTACATACTTCTACCCACCAAGACTAGCCCGAACCTCGAAGCAGCCGATAAGGGTCCCCCGGCATGAACTGCCGGGGCCCAAACCATAAAATCGGGTAAAACGCCCGATCAATACATTTTGGCTGCTCAAATCACGCCGGGTTACTTCTATCCTCGATTCTCCTGACCGGGTCCTGGCTTGGACGAAATGTAACCGCAATCGGAGGCCCCGATCATGAGTTACAGCCGAAACCGGCAAAACCTACAAAACGCCATTTACTTCGAGGTCAGGTTTATAGCCCTCCAACCCCGGATCACTTTCCTCAAATCGTCCCTCAGTAGCCGATTCGCCTTGGTCATCCCTGGTCATGAACCGCCCGGGTGGCCCAAACCGCAAAACTGGCAAAAACGGTCCCGATCGTACTAATTTTTTGCTTTTCAAACCGCCAAAGGCTACCCCCATTCTGATGCTCTCGACGGTCCTGGGACGAAAATGTAACTGCAATCGGAGGCCCCGATCACGAGTTACGGCCAAACCAAAAAACTAACAAAACGCCCATTCTACTTTATGCCCCGAGGTCAGGTAAGCATGCCTCGCCCGCCTCAAGACTAGTCTGAACTCACCGAATCGTCCCCGTAGCCGATCCATTGCTGTCCTCGGCATGAACCGCTTGGGGCCCAAACCATAAAATCGGCAAAAACGGCCCAGATCTAACACATTTTTCGGCGTTCAAACTGCCGGGCGAATACCCCCCAATCCCGCTTCCCCCGCCTGACCGTCCTGGCTTGACGAAATAACTGCACGAGGCCCCGACGCGAAGTTACGGTCAAACCGCAAAACCTACAAAACGACTTCATTTTACTTATACACCGAGGCCATGTGCTATAGCCCCCGCCCCGTCCCGCCCCGGAGCGCACCTGCCCGAACCCGACCGAAATCGTCCCCCGTGTGCCGATCCTATCCCGCGGTCTCCCCCGGGGCATGAACATGGGGCCCAAACCAAAACTGCAAAACGCCTGATCTACCCATTTTTAAACCGCCAGCGGCTACCCCCATCCTCATGACCCCGCCCGGCTGGTCCCGTCGGACGAAGCTGAACCGCAATCGGAGGCCCCGATCATGAAGTTACGCATTAAACCTAAAACCAAGAAAACGCCTATTTTTTATATGCCCCTTCAAGACTTCGCCACGGACCGCATTCTAATCCCGACCGAATTGTCCCCTGTGCCGATCCCACCCCAATCCTCGGCATGAACCGTCAGGGGGGCCTAAACCGCTGAAACCCAAAAACTACCGATCTACCCATTTTTCGGCTCAAACCTGGGGCTAACCCCATCCCGATGCCCCCGCCTCGGCTGTCCTGGCTTGACGAAGTTGAACCGCAATCGAGGCCCCTGATCATGAGTTACTAACAAAACCTAAAACTCCGCAAAAAAACGCCTTATTTTACTTTATGCCCTCACTGCACTTCCTCACTGATTAGTATTAAAAATTGTTTAATTATCGTTTATAATATGTTATTTTACGCTATGTTATAATTTATATTTGTGTTTATGTAATATATTATGAATTATTAATTATGTTTTAAATATATTTAATTTTGTATTTTTATGTGTTTATTAGAAAATTATTAATTTTACTGCATCGAGGCTCCAAACAGATAAACGGACGTCAAAATTGGATTCCAAGGTCCAAAACCTTAAGATCACCAAGATCGGCTTAAAATTGGCCAGCTTGTGTAAAAAAATGACTTTTCCGCTGACCGAAAGCACTGATCGGATTTATTTAAACGAGCTTACAATAGATATGAGTGCATGGATAACTGGCAATCTTGATCAAATCTCAACCGCTTCATGATTCAATGGCTATGATTGTGCCACGGCAATGGTTGGTGAAGCAAGTTGAGGATCCGAATCTTTGTATTCGGTCGACCCGATCCACCCATTAACCCGCCAAATCTCAACCGTTTCGGGTAAATCGGATGAGTCAAATGATGCCATGTGATGTTGACTTTAAGTTTGACCAGCCATTGATCTTGATCTAAGGGTTGTGGAGGAGCACATGCATGAAGCCTATGATGGACCGCAAAGCACCTGGATTATGAATTTATTTTTTCTATAAATAGAGCCTCATTTTATGTTTTAATCATCTCTACAACTCCTTCTTCTCAAATTCTTCCATCTCCTCAGTAATCTTGATTTCCGTGTTTTTAATATTTCAGATAATTATTTATTAATAAAATTAGTTTTATTTCCAATTTTAGTTGTTTTATTTCTTTAATTATAAGTAATTCAATTTTACTACTTTTTATTTTAATTATGCTTAACTAAATAATATTAGTTAGGGAAGGTGAAACTCTTAAGAAATAAATATGATTTAATCAAATTTATGTTTAATTTATAAATTAAATTATTTTCTATTTAATTTTATACATGTTTTATATTTAAAATTTGATTTATTGTAGACAAAAACAAATGAATTTGGCAATAAATTCTTAAGATCTTAATATAAGGCATGGTGAAATGGTATTTGACTTATTGTATTAAATTAAATTTAAGACAATAAATACTTAATCCATCATAAAATTAAAAGGGAAAATAATAATAATTTGATAATTAATCTTTTGAGTAATAAATCTAAAACAAATTGGCAAAAAGAATTTGTTAAGTTTTAATTATTTCTAAGAGTGGATCCATAACCCTAACTACAATTCCATAAGCCATTTAAATTGTTGTTATATTCAAGCTTTTAATTTCAATTTTAGATAAAATAAAATAAACTAATTAAACATTTTCTTCATGATCGAATTCCTGACTCACCGTAGCTTATAATACAACAATTGACACTCTTATACTTTGGAAATTTACTTTTAAGCTGTTGAAGGCCACATGAAAAGTTTTTTATTTGGTTTGTTTTTCCGTTTTTTATTTTTCTCTTATATGTAAAATTTCGTTTGCCCCTTTCCCCTTTTCTTAAATTCTCTTTTGTCCCCATATCGTTCATATTTCTCGTTTCACCCCAACAATTTCCGTTTCTAGCCCAATCTTTTGGTAATTACGTTCGGACCCTGACATCTTTCAACTATTTCACTTTCATCCCAAAAGGCTCAATTCTAAACTTCTAAAAATTACAGTTTGACCATAAAATTAAAAATAATTTGTAATAAAATCCTTAGACGAAATTCCTCAAAATAATCAATATTTGGACATATTTGGACATATTTTGGACATACTTTGGACTGAATTTGGACAAAACTAACTTTAACTACTAACTCTAATTACTAACTCTTAACTTACTAACTGCTAACTCCTAACTTTTATTTAATTTCAGTTATTTAATTTTCTGCATTTATTTTATTTCGTATTTATTTATTTACTTTTTGCTTTATTGGTGGGTTTAACCACCAAACTAACTACTAATTCTTAACTTTTATTTTCAGTTATTTAATTTTCAGTATTTATTTAATTTTGCATTTTTTATTTGTTAATTGGTGGGTTCAACCACCATTTTTTTTTCTTTTTCTTTTCCTTCTTTTGCATTTATTTTTTTACTTAATTTATTGTTAATTGGTGGGTTCAACCACCAAAATTGTTATTTAATTTTCTTTTGTATACTTATATTATTTGCTTATTTATTTTTTATTTTGTTATCAATTTGTGTAAATATTATCTTTATAACATAACCCTTGCATGAGACGTTGGTCTCGATCTTCAAGTGGCAGGTTAATTCGTAGATCTCAATCTCCACCACTAATCATGGATGAGAATGAAGGCGAAAACGTTTTGGGCGAACTTAATCCTCAAATTGATCAGGGAGACAACCAATCTCAACAGGGGCATGATCAGAATCAACCAAGGACTCTAAGAGACTACATGAATCCAACCAGAACCGGAGCACACTGGTCAGTAGAAGATTTCCTCCGTAAGATCTCGATTCAACTTTAAACCGTGATTATCCAACTTTTACCAACATTTCATGGTTTAGAATCGAGAACTGCATTTGCATCTACGAGATTTTGAGGAAGTTTGTAATACATACACGGACCAAAATTGTAGCATGAACATAATTAGATTAAAGCTTTTTCCTTTTTCATTAAAAGATAAAGCTAAAACTTGGCTACAAAACCTTAGATCTGGATCAGTAAGAACTTGGAATAACATGCAAGAACAGTTTTTGAAAAAATTCTTCCACCTCATGTAACAAATTTTAAAAGGCAAATCACTTCTTTCACTCAAAAATGGAGAAACATTATACCAATGTCAGATAGGTTTAAAGAGTTGCTTAACATATGCCCACATCATGGTTTTGAAACTTGGCGATTGGTCACTTATTTCTACGAGGGCTTAATACCCAAAGTAGATGTTGTTGAAATGATGTGTAATGGTGAATTTAGTGGATAAAATCCCGCAAGATGCACTAGATTACCTTGACCAATTAGCTGAAAATGCACAACATCGGGATACTGTTGAACTTTTGAATTGACAATAAGCAACAATCATCTCCATCTAGTGGAGGAATCCATAACCTTAGGGAAGATCATGATTTACAAGCAAAATTTGCATCCCTAGTTAGGAAAGTTGAAGCTTGAGCATAAAAAGAGTGATCAAGTAAAACTGCTCAAGAAATTGCATGTAACATATGTAATTCGAATGATCATTTCACCAAGAGTGTCCCACTTTGCTCGCACTTAAAGTTAATGTCTAAATGATCAAGCTAATGTCATTAACACTTTCAATAAACCAAACCCATATTCACATTTCATAATCCTCGGAGAAATCGCCCAATTTCAGTTGAGGAATAATAATAATGCACAATCTTCACAAGCACCACCTCCACAAAATTTTCAAAATCTCACTTTACGCAAAGATATGTTCCACCACCGAAAAATCTAGTAAGACACAATGCATTCATTCATCGTAGCAAGATGTTATTAACAATCAAAATGCACAAACTTTTTCTCTGATTTGAAAGATACTCTTTAAAATTGCTTCAGACTCACCATTCAAGAAAAGGAAAATTTCCACCCAACCACAACCAAATCCTAAAATTCAACAAAATCCACCCACGCATCAAGTCAAGTCGCTTATAACTCTTCGTAGTGGTAAGGTTGTTGATAGACCTATGCCTGAACCTTATAAAAATGATGAAAATTCAAAGGGTAAGGAAGGACTAAATGAACTTACACCTAGTGAAGAAATAACTAGTGTTCTACCTGAACCACCATTTCTGCATGCATTGAATAAACCAAAGAAATCAAACCACTCTTCTGAAATTTATGAAATCTTTAAGCAAGTGAAAGTTAACATTCCTCTATTAGATGCAATCAAGCAGGTTCCTTCATATGCCAAATTTTTAAAGGACTTCAGTAATCGCTAAGAGGAAATCAAGGTAAAGAAGAGTGCTTTTCCATAACAACAAAGTACAATTCTGTCTACTAATAATAAGTTGAAATATAAAGATCCTGGTTGTCCTACCATTTCTTGTATTATTGGTAACCACAGAATTGAGCATGCTTTATTAGATCTTGGTGCTAGTGTTAATTTGCTTCCATATTCAGTTTATCTTCAACTTAACTGGTGAGTTAAAATCAACTTCAACTACACTTTTGCTTGCCGATCAGCTTAAAGTACCAAAAGGAATAGTGGAAGATGTTTTAGTACAAGTTGATAAATTTATTTATCCCGTGGATTTTATTGTCTGAACCTAACTCCAGAATAATTACAAACCAATTCCTCGTAATTTTAGGTCGACCATTTTAAGCAATCGCTAATGCTTTGATTAATTGTAGGAATGGTTTAATGAATTTATCCTTTGGGAATATGACTTTGAATTGAATGTTTTCAACATGTGCAGTAACCTAATGAAGAAATGAGAATTAAGATGACATCGATGAACAAAAGGAATTGCTTTGAATCTTCAGACGAGGAAAATATTCAAAAGGGATTTTTCCGAACTTTCTAATGTTTGTTTAGTTAATTCAATTGAAGTCAAATAAGCAACTTGAACTTGATATTTCTAATATAAATTCGTTGTTGATTCTATGCATTTCAAGAAATTATGATGACAAGCCAAAATTTGAGGAGCTTGAAGTATTGAAAAGACGTAACAAGAAGCACCTAAATGGAATTGAAACCTTTGCCTCAAGGATTGAAATATGCTTTTCTTGAGAAGAACAAACTTATCTCGCGATTTCTTCTATTTTAACAAGCACTCAAGAAGGTAAGTTACTAATCGTTTTAAAAAGCATAAAAATGCAATAGGATGGACTTTAAATGACATTAAAGGCATTAATCCCTTTAATCAGCACATAGAATTAATTTGGAAGAAAATGCTAAAATATGTCAACAACCTCAAAGAAGATTAAACCCACACATGAAAGAGGTAGTCAAAACATAAGTCCTTAAATTACTTGATGTGGGAATTATCTACCCTATTTCTGATAGTAAGTGGGTAAGTCCTACACAAGTAGTGCCTAAAAACTGAATCACCGTTGTTAAAAATGAAAAAGGTGAATTAATTCCAAATACCTAATTACATCTAGTTGGCATGTGCATTGATTATAGAAAATTAAATGAAGCTTCACTAGAAAAGATCATTTTCCATTACCATTCCTTGACCAAATCTTAGAAAGAGTAAAGCAGACATCCCTACTAATGCTTTTTGATGGATATTCGTGTTATTATCAAATTCTATAGCACTTGAGGACCAAGAAAAGACCATTCACATGTCCTTTGAACATTTTACTTAAAAGAATGCCATTCGGCTTTGTAATGCTCCTCGCAACATTTCAAAGATGTATGTTAAGCATTTTTGTCAGATATGGTTGAACATTGTTTAGAGGTCTTTATGGATGATTTGACTGTGTTTGGGAATTCTTTTGATGATTGCCTTGATAATTTGGAGAAAGTTTTAAAAAGATGTGTTGAAAAAGAACTCGTGTTGAATTGGGAAAAATGTCACTACATGGTTACTTCTGGAATTGTTTTGGGTCATGTTGTTTCTATTAAAGGAATTGAAGTTGACAAAGCAAAAATCGAAGTCATATCTAAATTGCCACAACCAAAAACAATTAGAGATGTGCGATCCTTTTTAGGACATGCAGGATTTTATAGGAGGTTTATAAAAAACTTTAGTGCCATATCTAAACCACTTTGTAACCTCTTATTAAAAGATGGCAGGATATAGAGAATGTAGTCTCTCTAGAAACGCATCTTCTTAATCTTAAGGGTGTTGTTAAAAAAAAAAAAAAATTGACTTTTTCTTCATCTTTGTTATCTACTTTTAAGCTTCTGCATCAAGTTCAGGTGAGATCTCTTCTTCTTCTTCTTTTATTATTCTCTTTTATTTTTATTTATTTTTTTTCTTTTTGCATATCTGTAAAATTATAAACTGTTAAGAAAATGTTTAGATTAGGTTGCGGGGTGGGGATAATTGACGTATGTTTTAAATATGTGTGTTGTTTTTCTCTTTTCTCTTTTCTTTTCTTTGTTAAAAAAAAAAACAAAAAAAACAAAAAAAAAATTGTTTTTTGTCTAGGATGGCCGTGTAAAGAGTCACGACTTTTGAGACGCATCCTAATAGTCTTGTTGTATTATATTTTGATTTTGAGATTCATAGTAAGTTGTTTTTGTTCCTTTTCAATTACTCAAATTTGTGAACTCTCCACTTGGTTATTACAGATATTTAATTGTTTACCATTTAATGTGTATTATTGAATCATTCTTCACAATAATACACACACATACTATGGGTGTAAGTTAAAATTTTACAAAGATTTAGTTCTTTGATTTATTAGAATAGTATCTAAGGTAGTAGAAAGTGTATATTTCAAAAAAAAAAACAAAAAAGAAAAAAAAAGAAAAAAAAAGAAAAAAATTGTTTTTAATTTTCATATTCTGTAACCCGAGTAATTAAGTCCAGTAGGGTGTTTCAAATTCCTAGTGCCCTAAGGTCAATCGGTCTGGTGAGTCAATCGCCCAAAGCTCTGCCATACATGGGTAATAGATATATTGTTTGTTTATTAAACCCGAGTAATTAAGTCCGTGGGTGCTTCAACACCTAGTGCCCTAAGGCCAACTGTCTGGGAGTCAATTGACCTAAAGCTCGGATACACTCGTTAGAAATGTAATATAAAAAAAAAAAAATGTGTGAATAATCTATTGCCTAAAGATATAATTTCTAATGAATTTTAGAACTTAAAATGTTGTTTTTCTTTTAATGAAGCCCCATAAGTATTGTGTTAATTACTGAGCACAAAAGAAGGTTTGATGATATTCTGGATAATGAGTGAACATCAATGTGTAAAAGGAATTTAGGAGAGTTCATTTATTTTGGCAATTCTGTAGGGATAGATGAACAACTATCAACTTGCATGTGAATTTTATAAATTTTAATATAACGCTTTTAATTGCTAGAGGGCTAGCAATAAGTCGTCGGGGTGTGATTAGTATTAAAATTGTTTAATTATCGTTTATAATATGTTATTTTATGCTTTTATGTTATAATTTATTTGTGTTTATGTAATATATTGCTTAATTATTAATGTTATATATTTAATTTTTGTGTATTTTTTATGTGTTTATTAGAAAATTGCTAATTTCACGTACTTCTCGAGGCTCCAAATGATAAACGGAGGTCACCTGATTCAAGGTCCGAAAACCTTAAGATCACCAAGATCGGCTTAAATCGGGGCTTGTAAAAAAGTTGACTTTTTCCTTTGACCGAGCACTGATTGATGATGAAATGAGCTTACACAGATATGAGTGTGCCGGATAACTGGCAATCTTTGACTAAATCTCAACTGCTCATGATTCAATGGCTGGGCGATTGTGCCACGTGGCAATGGTTGGTGAAGCAAGTTGGAGGATCCCACCTGTATTCGGGTCGCACCCGATCCACCCATTAACCCGCCAAATCTCAACCGTTTGGGTAAATCGGATTTAGTCAAATGATGCTATGTGTGATGTTGACTTTGGAAGTTTAATTCAGCCATTGATCTTGATCTAAGGGTTGTGAGGAGCACATGCATGAAGCCTATGATGGACCGCAGCAATCGATTATGAATTTATTTTTTCTATAAATAGAGCCTCATTTTTATGTTTTAATCTCTACAACTTCCTTCTTCTTCTCAAATTCTCTCCATCTCCTTGTAATCTTGATTTCCAGGTGTGTTTTTAATATTTTGTATAATTATTTCATTAATAAAATTAGTTTTATTTCCAATTTTAGTTGTTTTTATTTCTTTTAATTAGGCACTAATTTTACTTCACTTCTTTTTATTTTAATTATGCTTAACTAAATAATATTAGTTAGAAGGTGAAACTCTTAAGAAATAAATATGTGATTTCTCTAATCAAATTTATGTTTAATTTTTGATAAATAAATTATTTTCATTTAATTTATACATGTTTTATATTTAAAATTTCGATTATTGCACAAACAACGATCATAATAATAAATTCTTAAGATCTTAATATATAAGTATGGTGAAATGGTATTTTGACTTATTGTAGACAAATTAAATTTTGGCACAATACTTAATCCATCATAAATTAAAAGGGAAAATAATAATAATTAGATAATTAATCTGAGAATAAATCTAAAACAAATCATGTTAATTTATTAAGTTTTATTTATTTCTAAGAGGATCCATAACCCTAACTACTAATTCCATATTTCATTTAAATTAAGCTGTTTATATTCAAGCTTTTAATTTCAATTCTTGGGATAAAATAAAAATAAACCAATTAAACATTTTCCTATGATCGACCCCTGACTCACCCCCAGCTATAATATATCTCATACTCTTGAAATAAATCACTTAAATACACAAGCGTAAGACCGCCCTGTAGTGTTTTTATTCGGCTTGTCTGCTTTTTTGCTTTTTCTCTTATATGTAAAATTGCTGTCTCCCCTTTCCCCTTTTCTTAAATTCTCCTCTTTTTGTCCCATATCGCTCATATTTCTCTGCTTCACCTGTCACTTCCGCACCTGAGGCTCCCGACGGCGAGTTACGGCCGAAACCGGCAAAACCTACAAAGACGGCCCATTTACTTATGGCCTCGAGGTCGTGGTGTTGGCTACTCGCCTGTCCTTCCGCTCAGACTAGTCTGAACTGACCGAATCGCCTCAGGTGCCGATCTCATCATGTCCCCCCGGCATGAACTGCCGGGGCCCAAACCATAAAATCGGCAAAAACGGCCCCGATCTAACACATTTTTCTACGCTCAACCGCCAGGCGATTAGCCCCAATCCTGCTTCCCCGCCTCGACCGGTCCTGGCTTGGACGAATAACCGCAATCGAGCCCTACTGAAGTTACTTGGCCGAAATCAAAACCTACAAACGATTTCCATTTTACTTTGCGGCCCCCGAGGCCATGTGTTATAGCCCCGCCCGAGCGCACTCTGTCAACCTCGACCGAATGCCTTCGTGTCGATCCTATCTCGCGTCTCCCCGGCATGAACTGCTGGGGCCCAACCGCTAAACCCAGAAAACGGCCATGATTCCACCATTTTTCTATTGTTAAACCGGGCCGTAAGGTTCAACCCCCATTCTGATGCCCCCGTCAAGTTGGTCCGCTGGACGAAGCCGAACTGGCACCTGAGGCCCCCTGACATGAGTGCCACGGCCAAACCGGAAGACCAAGAAAAACGGCCATTTTTACTTTTGCGGCGCCCGAGGTCACATATCAAGGGCCAGCTTCGCTTCGGGCCGCTTCTACTCTCGCCTGACTGCACTCGCCTGAACTCCGACCAATGTTCGCAGCGATCCCACTACCGGGCATGAACTGCCTGCTGGGGGCTCCAAACTGCTAAACGTGTTAAAACGCCCCGACCCACGTATTTTTCTACGTTTCAACCGGGCAGTGTTGCTAATTTCATCTTAATGCTCCCCGTCTGCTGGTCCTGCTGGACGGAAGAGTAACCGTGAGAATCGGAGGTCTCCCGAATATGAGTTACGTCAACCGCAAAACCTACAAAACGCCCATTTACTTTTTTGCGCCCCGGAAGGCAAAGAAGCCCCGCCACGCCCGCCTCACCTCGGACGACTCCGCCCAAACCTGGCCGGAATCATCCTCGTCCGATCCCGCCTGTCCCCCCTCATAGATGAACCGCCCCAGCGTCCCCCCTCGGCATGAACCGCCGGGCCTTAAACCGCAACAATCAGAAACGGCTCATTTTACTTCTCAAGGCCCCGAGACTGCGGAGTTATAGCTCCCCGCCCGCCTGGCCTGACCGCACCAGCCCCAACCCGACCAACGTTCCCCATGTGCCGATCCTCGTCACATGTCTCCCCCGGGGCATGAACCACTGGCGTTCTAAACTGAAAACCTAAGAAAAACGGCCCCGACCTTACCCATTTTACGCTCAAACCACGGTATACCACCCCATCCCGATGTTCTCACCCGGGCTGGTCCCGCTTTCTGATCAACCAACCGCAATCGGAGGCCTCGACACGCTATGGGCCGAACTGCAAAACTCAAGAAAATCCATTTTACTTTCAGGGACTCTCGAGGCCGTGCCAGGCTCCCCATCCATTTCAAAGTCCCGGGTCCGCACTGGGACCGGGTCTGACTGTCTCAGGCGCGATCCACTCAGCCAGAGACTGGCTGGTGCCCAACTGCCTGATGCTGGCGCTAAACCACGGCCGCTACCCCTGCATCCTGACACCCCCGCCTGTGATGGTCCCGCTTGAGAAAGGAACTTAAGGGTCTCGACGCCTGTGCTATAGCCCCCACCTGCCTCGCTGATCGCCAACCCGACTGCCGATCCTGGCTACCCCGGCATAACTGGGGGCCCAAACCCCTGCAATCCCAACTGTCGCATGGCCACCACTGTTAAAATGCCTCAGCCTCGGCTGGTCCTGGGCTGGGACGAACGTAACCGCAATCGGAGGTCTCCGACCATGACACGGCCGAGAAAACCGGCAAAAGCCATTTCAACTCGATCACTGCAGTCGATCCGCCTGTCGCCTGCACGAACCGCCTCGGGGCCTAAACCCCAAACCGGGCGCATCACATGGAATCGGCACACGGGGATGATTTTAGTCGAAGTTCGAGCGGAGACGTCTGGGCGGGCGGCGACACTTCCGGGGTCAGAAAGTAAAACGGGTCTTTTGCCGGTTTTGTCGACATCGACCGTAACTTCGCGATCGGGCCTGATTGCGTTCCGCTTTATCCGACGACTACCAGCTCGCAAGGGGCATCGTGGATGGGGAGGTAGTCGCCTTGGCTGGTTAATGCCGAAAATTGGGTAAGATCGGGGCCATTTTTACCTGCTTATATTGTCTCCCGGCTGGGGTCATGTCTGGGGACCAAGGGTGGATCATGACACCTGGGATACTCGGCCTGTTCTATGGGTGCGGTAAGTGGGTCATGGGCTATAAGACACCAAGCCGGGCCGCAGTAAAATTGGCCATTTTTGCTTGGCTTTTGCTGTTTCGTCAGAACTCATGATCGGGCCTCCGATCACAAGGTCGTTCCCCCCATCTCGATGCCGCCCATCCCGATGTTTCCCAACCGAGGTTCGATTACGCCGAAACCAGAACGGGTTTCATTTTACTTTGGCGTCTTGAGGATCGCAGGTTATAGCCCCCGCCCTGCCCCGGACCACACCCGGCCGAACACGACCAAAATCATCCCCAGGCCGCATCCTCCCGCCGTCCCCCCTGGCATGAAACGTCAAAGGCCCAAACCGCGAACGTAAGAAATCAAGTCTGATCTACCATTTTTTCATCAGTCCATCGAGCACTTCATCCCGATGTTCGTCCGTTGGTCCCGTAGGACGAAACGGAACCACAATCGGAGGCCCCGATCACGAAGTCACGCACAAAACCGGAGTCTCGCAAAACGCCCCACGCATTCTAGGCCTCGAGGCCGTGGTGCTATAGTCCCGCCTCAGCCGGATCAAGACTCGCTCAACCCAACTAGGCCACCCCTCGTGTCGCTCCACCTCAAGGTCCTCCTCCCGAGAGCGAACAGCCGGGCTCAAATCAAAATCAACGTCTCGAGTCCACCCATTTTTCGACGTTTAGTTCACGGGCGGCCCCATCTCGACTCTCGGGTCCTGCCTGAGAAACCGCACTGGAGGCTCTAAACCGCAAACCTGGCTAAAAACAGCCTATTTACTGGGCGCCCCGAGGTCATGGTGCTATAGCCTCACTGCCACTCCTAATCGCACCCACCCAACCCGACTGACCATCTCCGCAGCCGATCCCGGCCTCATGGGTCTCCGGGAGACCCGCCCAGGTCTAAACCCAAAACTGCTAAAATGTCCCAATCTACCCATTTTTCGGAGTGGGGGCTATAGCACACTACTTCAAATACAAAATAAAATGGGCTGTTTTTGTAGATTTTGGCTTGGCTTCTACCAACTCAATATTCTGGCCTACTAAGGCAAGTGCCTCCCATCGACCAGGCGGATGGGGCACGGATGGGGGGAGCCGGCGGTTTGAACGTCGAAAAATGGGTAAGATCTATTGCTTTTTACAAATTATGTTTAATTCTGGGCTGCTTAATATGTCTCGGGAGGACTGTATGATCGCACACGGGGATGATTTCGGGTCGGGTTCGAGGGTACGTAACCCGTATGGGCGGGGCGGCAAAGTAAAATGGCCTTGCCGCTTTGCTTAAGCCGGGCCGCAGAACTCATGAACGTACTGACGCGAGCACGTTGGGTCTAATCTGACCAGCTTAAGTGACATTGGATGGGGGGTAGTCACCATGGTTTCAAATAATCAAAATGGGTAAAGACGTAATATTTTTCACGGCTTTTGGGGTTTGGGTCCCCTGGCGTGGTTCATGCCTGCAGATCAAGGGCTGATCTAGACACGGGATGATTTCTTATCGTTCAGCGGCACGGCCCCGGCGGGCGGGTTGAAGACACGCCTGTAGTCGCAAAGTAAATGGGCTGCTTTTGCTTGCCATTGTAATCATGATCGGGCCTCCGACAGGTTCCATTGGTCCGACGAGACCAGCCAAGGCATCGTGACGGGTAGCCTGCTCAACGTCAAAAATGGGTAAAGATCAAGCGTTTGCTTAGGTTTCGTCTCTTGGAAGTGTTCGTTTCGGGGACCGCATGGATCGCACGGGGACGATTATCGGGTTCAGGCGCGCGTCCGGGCGGGGCGGAGCTGGGGCTAGTAGCACCTGCCGGGGCCCGCAGCAAATGGGTCAAGCGTTTTGCCGCCAGAATCATGATTGAGACCTCCGATTATGGGTTCCGCTCGACGGACCATTCCGGGGCATCGGATGGGGGTAGCCACCAAGCAATTGGAAGTTCAAAACGGAAGACGGGCCGTTATTTCTGCTTATAGTCATTCTCGGGCGGTTCATGCCTTTGGGGGACCGTGGATCACATCGGGACGATTTGGTTGTTCGTCGGGTATTTAATCGGTAGGGCGGAGCGGGGTTATAAAGATACCTACCGGGGCCACAAAGTAACGGGCTGCTTTTTGCAAGTTTTACGGTTACGTGAATCGATGATCGAGGCTCCGACATGTTCCGCTTTCGTCTGGACGCAGACCAGCCGGTGGGGCATCTACGGTGAGAAGCACTCACGTTTGAACGCCAAAATATGGTAAGATCGTGGCCGCTTTTTTGCCGGCTTAAGGCTTGGGCCCTCGGCTAGTTTCATGCCTCGGAGACCGCTGGGCGATCGGCACACGGGACGCATTTCTGCCTGCCTCCTGTAGGCGGCCCGGGCGTGGGCTGGGCGGTTCATGCCCGGGGATCACAAGGTCATGCCTGGGACCGCATATGATCTGACACGAGGGATGATTTCTACAGTTCATGCAAGTGTCCGTATACATGTTGTATAGCACACCACGGGGTCAGTAATGGGTTGCTTGCAAGCCACGGCCAACTCACGGACGGGGCTCCGACATTTATGTTTCGTCCACCTGGACCAGCCTCTGACGGGAAAGATAGAAGTCAGCCGGTTGTTTCAATCGCCGAAATGTAGTAGATTGTCAAGCAGCTGTTTGAAAGTTTATTTTCATGGGCGTGTCTAAGCCTTGGGATCAAGGTGGATCGCACACGGGACGATGGGTCGGTTCAAGAAAATGGGATGGGATATGGGGCTATAGCGACGGGGTCGCAACTAAAATGAGTTTTTTAGTAGGTTTTGTTGCCAAGTCAGACCACGATTGGGTTTCGATTGGTGGAAAAAGCCTGTCATCCGACGGACTGGGGAATGGATGGTATCGCCAGTTGAATGCCGAAAACGGGTTGCATTTAAATGTTTTGTCGTGATTTTATGGTTTCAGTTCTCCGGGCGGCAGTTCATGCCCGCTGGGATCGCACACGGGACGATTAGGTCGGTTCGCTAGTGCATGGGCGATATCACGTTCTCGGGTCGCGCAAACGGGCTTTAGAAGTTCGTCAGCCACTTTATCGTCGCCCGGACAGCGTTCTTTCGTTCATCGGACCTGTCGGCACCGTAATAATGCCGAAAACGGGTTGCATCCGGCCGCTTTTTGCCCATTTACGGCTCACCGGGGCGTTCATACCTGGCGGATCGGGTACGGGGACGCCGCCGTTCGGGCCAGCGGGCGGGCGACAGGCCAGCATCACCGGGGCCGCAATGGGCCGCTAGAAGTGCTTCGTCAGAATCGGCTTCCCGACAGTGTTTAGCTATTCCATCTAGATCCAGGCTCACGACCTGGGTCAGCTTTTTCTACTCACTGTCTCCTGGGCAGTTTGAACGCCGAATGGGATCGCAGGATCGATCGACGGGCTGTTCAAGTGCGTCCGGCCAAGGGCGGGTAATGGGTCGATGCAGCCGGGCTTGCATCTTTGATCGCCTTCGATGTCTTCATTATCGACGGGACTAACCGGCGGGTTGCTTTGCTCGGGGACCGCGAGGTTGATCGGTATCGTTCGGGCGGTGTCTGCGGGCGCAAGCATGGCCTTAGTGCCGTCGGCTGTCAGGTTCATATCAGTTTTCGATTGTCCGTTTCGTTCGGAAGCTGCCTGAACGAAAATGGAAGAGCTGCTTTTGCCGGTTTTGCTAGTTTCGAGGGGCGGTTCATGCCCCGAGTGCCGATCCACCAATTCAACCCTGCCGAAATCATCCTCGTGTCGATCCGCTGTCCTCTCTGGGCATGAACTTCGGGGAATGCAAATCGTAAAACCGGCTAAAACGCCCCGATCTTAACGCATTTTTCGGCTGCTCAAACCGCCGCAAGCATACTAATTCTATCCCGATGCCTCGCCCGACCGGGTTCAGTCGGATGAACAGTAACCTAACGGAGGCCCCGATTATCGGGCCATTACCAAACCTAAGAAACTCGCAAAATCGCCTATTTTACTTTGCGGCTCCCGAGGCCGTGTGCTATAACCGCCACTCCGCCCGCCTCGACCGCACTCAATTCAACCCGGGCCGAATCATCCCTCAGAAGTCGATCTCGCCTCATGTCCCCCTCAGAAAATGAATCGCTCGGGCCACTAAACCGCAAAACCCAAGAAAAACGGCCCCGATCTACCCATTTTTTCTATTGCTCAAACCGCCGGCCGGCTACCACCCCATCCCGATGCCCCCGTCCTACCGTCCTTACGGACGAACAGAACCACAATCGATGCCCCGACATCGCCACGGCCAAAACCGCAAATCCCCATAAAACTGTTTGATTACACGAGGCCGCAGGTAAGTAGCTCCACTCCGCCACGGATCATATTCAATTTTAAACTCAACAAATCGCCCCTCAGGCGTTTATCCACCATGGCATGAACCGTCCCCTGGGGGGCAAAAACCGCAAAAACGGCAAAAACGGCCCTCTTTCGATTCACTTATATTTTTTCTACAAGAATCCGCCGTGGGTTATCTCCCCATCCCGATGCCCCCCGCCCGGCCGTTTTTTCCATCGGATGAACGGAACTGCACGAGGCACCATCATGTGTTACTACCAAATCGCAAACCGCAAAGGCCCATTTAATTATGCCCCGAGGCCGTGTTATAGGCCCCACTCCGCCCGCCCGACTGCACTCCACCAACCAGGCCAAAATCATCCCTCGGTGCCGAATCCGCCACGGGTTCCCCCGGCATGAACTTCTGGGGAAATTCAAACCGCGAAACCTAAGTAAAACGGCTCCTCGATCTTACTGCTGACGTTCAACCACGTCAGCCACCACCTATTCGATGTTCTACCGCTGGTCCCGCTTGATGAACAGAATCAAGAATCGGAGGCCCCGACACGCTACGGCCGAAACCAAACCCCGCTAAACGACCCATTTACTTTCAGCTCCCGAGGTCAGGTACTATAGCCCCATCATTTCGCCTGACCAAGACCTACCCGCGCCCGACCGAAATCGTCCCCCCTGTGCCGATCCCACTTCGGCAGCCCCCGGCATGAACCGACCGGGGCTCCAAACTGCAAAACCCAAGTAAACGCCCCGACTTACCCATTTTTCGCTTAAAACCAATCGGGAGCTACCACCCCATTCCGATGCCCCCGCCCGGCTTTTTGTCCCACGGATGAACGGAATCATAATCGAGTTCTGACATCAAGCATGCCAAAACCCGCAAAACCCGCCAAAACGACCCATTTTACTTTGCGGCTCCCGAGGCCGTGTGCTATAGTTCACTCCGCCTGACCGCACTCCACCAACCAGCTAAAATCATCCCCGTGTGCCGATCCTACCGGGCAGCTTCGGGGACCAAACCAGAACCGGCCCCGATCTACTGCTGACGCTCATGCCGTCATTTACCAATTTATCTGACACGCTTCACGCTGGTCCTGGCTGGATGAAATGTAACTCGCAATCGGCGGCCTCGATCATCGCTATCGCCGAACCGCAAACCGCAAAAACGGCCTATTTACATTATACTCTTTCAGGCCGTGTGGTATAGCTCCTACCGCCTGACCGCAGACCAGCCCAACCCGACCGAATCGTCTCGTGCCGATTCACCACAACTCTGTGGCATGAACTACCGGGACCAAACTGCTGAAACCGCAAAAACTACCGATCTACCCATTTTTCTGCTCAAAAATCCACGTATGCCACCCCCATCCTAATACCCCAACCCAAGGTCTCGGCTGATTTAAATGGAAACCGCAATCGGAGGTCCCCGATGTAGTTACGGCCGAAAACCCAAGAAAAACTCAAGTAAAAACTACCATTTTACATCAGGCCCCGAGGCCGTAGCAGTAGCCCCGCCTCCGGACCGCACCTAATTAACTCCAAATCAAATCGTCCCTCGCGGTGCTTATCCCACCCACGTCCCCTGTGGTACGAACCACTTGGGACCAAACCGCGAAACCCAGAAAAACTACCGATCTACCCATTTTTTCTATTGCTCAACCGCCGTCGGGCCACTCCCATCCCGATGACCCCAATCTCTATTGGTCTCACGGATGAAATGGAACCGCAATCGGAAGTCCCGATCATGAGTTACGGGCCGAACCGGGCAAACTCGGTGAAACCATTTATTTTATATCATGCTCGAGGTCAGGTAGGCTATATCCCCGCCCGCTTTGGACTGCACCACCAACCCGCCAAAATCGCCCCCGTACCGATCCAAACATGTCTCGGCATTTAACTCGCCACTTTGGGGCCCTAAATCAAGTAAAACTGCAAAATGGCCTTGACTTACCCATTTTTTCAAATACTAAACCACGGGCGAAGCATTCTCCCCATCCCAATGCTCACTGGCCGCCCTAATGGATTTAAATAGAACTGCACCTGAGGCTCCCGATCATGAGTTACTACGAAACCCAAGAAAACGCTCCATTTTACTTTATACCGGAGGCCGGTGTTATAGCCCCGGGCCTACCGGACCGCATACCAACCTGACCGAATCATCCCTCAGGTGCTGATCCTGCCCGCGGTTCACCTCGGTACGAACTGCTTCAGGGGCCCAAATGGTAAACCGCATAATCGGCCGCGATTCACCGATGCTGGCGCTCAAACTGGCGGCTACCCACCCATCCCGATGCCGTTAATTTCCCAAGTTGGTCCCAGCCTTGACTAAATCGAACCTAATCGGGAGGCCCCGACGCGAGTTACGGGCCAAATGTGCAAAACCTTCAAAACGGCTCCATTTTATTTGGCGCCTGCCGTGTGCTATAGCCCCCACCCCGCCCCACCCCGCCCACGACCGTACCCGCCTGAACCCTACCGAAATCGTCCCCTCGTGTTGATCTTGCTCATGGTCCCCCTGGGCAGCGAACCGCCGGCCCAAACCGCAAACCGCAAAACAGCCCCGATCTACCCATTTTTTCGCTGCTCAACCATTTCCGCCGCGGTTACCCCCATCCGATGCCTTCGCCTCGTTGGTCCTGGTCAACAAACGGAACTGTGAATCGAGGCCCCTATCATGAGTTACGGCCGAAAACGACAAAACCTGCAAAAAATCTTACTATTTTACTATAAGCCCCGGGAGGCCGCAGGTGTTATAGCTCCCCGCCCTGGACCGCACTTCTAATAAGACCGAACGTCTCTGCAGAAGGATCCCACCCTCGCCGTCCCCACCGGGCATGAACCACACCGGGGCCAAAACCGAAAAACCGCAAAAACGGCCCGACTGCACTCCATTTTTCGCTTTCAAAACTCCAGGTGGCTACCTCATCCGATGCCCTCAGTTCGCTGGTCCCTGATTTAAATCTAACCGCAATCGAGGCCCCAATCATGAGTTACGGCCGAACCGCAAAACCCAAAACGCCCCATTTTTACTTTTTATGTCACGAGGTCGCAGGCCTCGCCTACTTCCGGACCGCACTGACCGAACCTGGACTAAATCGTCCCCGTGGTGTCGACATCTCAAGACTACGGTCCCACCTGGCATGAACCATCAAAGGCCCAAAACTGCAAAACTGCAAACGCCTGATTATACCTATTGGCGTTTAAACCGCTGCCGGCTACTTCAATCCGGATGTGCCCAGTTCAAGGTCCTGCCGGATTAAACGGAACGCAATCGAGGCCCCATCATGAGCTATCATTAAACCGTAAACTCGCAAACGGCTTATTTTATTTTTGCGACCGGTACGGTTCGCTATAGCCCCCGCTCGACCGACTCTGCCCGAATCCCGGAGCAGAAATCATCCCCTAAAGTTGATCCCGCCTGTCTCTGGGCATGAACCGCTTCCGGGTCCTAAACCAGAAACCGCAAAACGCTCCATCCATCGACGCCAAGGTCACGATCAAGGGTTACCCCCATCCCGAGCAGTCTCCGGTTGGTTCCGTCGGACGAAACGGAACCGTAATCGGCGGCCCCTATCATGAGTTACGGGCGAACGGCAAAAAACTCAGAAAACGCCCATTTACTTTTGGTACTTCGGTGGCCGCTCACAGCTCCCCGCCTGACTGCATTCGCCTCAACGTACCGCATCGTTCTCAATGTGCTCGATCCCACTCCATGTCCCCTGGCATGAACCATCCCCCGAGGGGCCCAAACAGCAAACCGCAAAACGCCCCGATCACCCATTTTCGGCTGCTCAACCGCTACGGTTACCCCAATCCGATGTTCCTGCTCGGTAGTCCTGGCCGATGAATGGAACCGAATCGAGGCTCCGAACATGAGTTACGGTAGAAACTGCAAACTTCATAAACGGTTTATTTCATTTCTCATGACCTCGAGGTCATTTACTATAGCCCCCGCTTCGACCGTGACTCTTTCCTAACTCCGGAATAATCGCCCTCAGGTGTGCCGATCCTACCAAGGTCTCCCTTGTGGTATGAACTGCACTTCGGGGTCCTAAACAGAAACCGCAAACAGCCTGATCTAATGCATTTTTTGCTCAACCATTGGCGGTTACCTCCATCTCGACTCCTCACCGCTCATTCCGCTTGATGAAATCTGAATCAGAATCGAGGCCCTCTGATCGCGGAGTTATTTACCGAAACCGCAAACCTCGCAAAAACGGCCGATTTTTACTTTGCGTCTCCTGAGGCCGTAAGAGGGTTTCCGCTTCCGCCTTCGGGCTTCGACCGCTTCCCGCTCAACTCCGATCGAATGTTCCCCTCAGGTGTCATCCCGCCTCAAGGGTCCCCTTGGTGAACTGGCCGAGGGGGCCAAACCGCAAAACCTGTGAAACGACTAATGATCTACCTAGCTGGGTATTCGGACCCACAAGGCAGCATTTCATGTTACGCCCCCGCCTGCTGGTCTCTGCCGGACGAACGAACTCAGACCGGAGGCGCCGACCATGAAGTTACGCTAAACTCCGCGAAACTCCGCAAAACGCTCATTTTGTTATAAGGCACCGAGGTCGTGCTATAGCTCCCGTCACTTGCAGACCGCACCTGCCGAACCCGCATCAAATCGTCTCTCGCGGAAGCGATCCTCGCCTCATCGGTCGCCCTTGCATTTGACTGGCTCTTCGGGGCCCAACCAAGAAACTGCAAAAATAAATTTCCGATCTTACCTGGCCATGTCAACTGCTTAGGCGGGTTACCTCTATCCCGATGCCTCGGCTGGTCTTACATTTGACGTAAATCTAATCACAATCGGTGCCCCGATCATGAGTTACTGGGCTTAAAACTCATAAAATCTTCAAAACGCTCATTTATTACAATCGAGGTCAGTTATATCCCCCGCCGCCGCCTCGCCTGGCCTGACCTCATTAATTCCCTGCCGAACTCGACCGAATCGCTCCCCCAGGTGCTTTCTATCCGCCACGGTCCCCCCCGGGCATACCAACAAACAGAAAACCGCAAAATAGCCCCGATCTTACTCCGGCCATTGCTCGAACCGGGCCACACAAGTTACCCCCATACCGATGCTCCCTACCGCTGGTCTCGGGCCGGATGAAATCGAACCGTAATCGGGGCCCCGATTACGGTTACGTCTGACACCGCAAAACCTAAAACGGACATTTATTTCCAGGCCCCCGAGGCCGCAGCCATAGTTCGCCTCGCCCGCCTCGGGACTGCACTCCGCCCAACTGATCAATCATCTCCATGTGTTTATCTCATGGGTCCACATGAACCGCTTCGGGGGCCGAATCAAGAAAACCGTAAAACGCTTCATCTTACCCATTTTCAAGCAAGGAACCGCTAAAAGGTTACCTCTCATCCCGATGTCCCGCTTATCCGGGTCCTGGCTTGACGTAAACGGAACTCAATCGAGGCCATGTCATGAGTTACGGGCCAAACAGTAAACCTAAAACGGCAGTACATTTTATTTTGAGTCTCCCAGGCCGCGGTGCTGGCTGCCTCCCCGCCTCGCCTCACCCCACGGTCCCCTGTACAACCAACCTCGGGGCTCAAACTGCAAATCCCAAAAACGGGACCCGATCTTACCTATTTTCTCGGTTGCTCAACCGGTGTATACTTCACTGAGCCAGCCTGGCCGTCCTGGGCTGATTTAAATGGGACTCTAATCGGAGGCCCCGATCATGAGTTACGGCCGACACCGCAAACCTAAAACGGCACATTATATTATGCCCCCGAGGCCTAGTAGGGCCCGCCCGCTTCGCTTCGACCGCACTACCAACTCCGATCAATCGCCCCTCAGGTGCCGACCAAGACCGTCAAGGTCCTCTAGGGCATGAACGGCTTCGACGGGCCAAACCGCAAAACGGCAAAAACGGCGCCTTTATCTACCCGGCCAGACCAACCGGCCAGCGGGCTACCTCTATCCCGATGCCCGCCTGCTGGTCTCTGCTGGATGAAATTGAACTGCAATCGGGCCCCGATCACGAAGTTACGTCCGACACCGCAAACCTTAAACGGTACATTTTATTTTATGGCTTCAGGCCGTGGTGCCATAGCCCCCGCCCCGCCTCGCTTCGGACCGCGACTCACCAACCCGGATCAAATTGGTCCTCCATGTTTATTCACCATGGTCCTTGGTATGAATCACCGGGGGCCGAATCAGAAACGTAAAACGTCTTATTCATCGGTATTTTTTCGGCATCCGCCAGTGCTACTTCATCTCGATGTTCCGCCATTCGTCTCTGGCTGGTTTAAACGTGAATCTAATCGGAGGCTATGCTCAGTGAGTTACGGCCGAATACCAGTAAACCTTAAAAACGCACATTTTATTTGTAGCCCCGAGGCTGCAGCTATTGCCCCCGCCTACCGCCCCGCCTTCACTCCCACGGTCCCCCTGTGGTACGAACCAACTTCGGGGGCCTAAACCGAAAACCGCAGAAATAAATTTCGATTTTACCCATTTTCAAGGCTCAAACTATTGGCTGCTACTCCTCTATCCTGATGCCCTCAAATTTCAGCCGGCCTGGCTTTGATGAACGGAACTCATAATCGGAGGCCCTGACATGAGTTACTACCGAACTGAAAAAACTCCTTAAAATCTACTATTTACTTTGCGCCCCGAGGCCGTAGCGATAGCTCCCTCCCCGCCTTCGCCTTCGCCTCGCTTCGACCGCACCTACCAACCTGACTGGAATTCCCTCAGAAGTTATCCGCCTGTCCTCTGGCATGAAACTGGGAAGGCCCAAACCAGAAACTGCAAAACGAATCTTATCTACCCATTCTTCAAGGTTAAACCACGCAAGCGGCTACTTCACCGATGCTCCCCGCCTACCGGGTCCTGCCGGATGAAATGGGACTGCGAATCGAGGTTCTGACATGAAGTTACTACCGAAACCTAAACCAAAGAAACGGGCCCATTTGTTTACGGCCCCCGGCGCAGGTGCTATAGCCCCCGCCCGACCGCACCTAACGAACTCCCCATCAAATCGGGCCCCTTGTGTGCCGATCCCACCCTCATGTGTACCACTTCGGGGTACGAATCAGCCGGAGGCCCAAACCGAAAAACCGGCAAAAACGGCCCCGATCTTACCCATTTTTCGGCGTTCAAACCACCGGGCGGCTACCCCCCCATCCCGATGCCCCCGCCTGGCTGGTCCCGTCGGATGAAACGGGACCGCAATCGGATGCCCCGATCATGAGTTACGGCCGGAACCGGCAAAACCGCCAAAACGGCCCATTTTATGTCTCGAGGCTTGTGCTATAGCCCCCACCCCGGATCAAGATCAACCGATCCAGACCGAATCATCCTCGGTGTCGATCTCGCCTGCTGTCCCCTTTAGGGCATGAAACCGTCGGGGCCCAAACCGCAAAACCGGCAAAAACGGCCCCGATCTTACCCATTTTTCGGCGTTCAAACCGCCGGGCGGCTACCCCCCCACCCTGATGCCCCCGCCCGCCTGGTCCCGTCGGATGAAACGGGACCGCAATCGGAGGCCCCGATCATGAGTTACGGCCGAAACCGGCAAAACCAGCAAAAACGGCCCATTTTACTATGCTTCGAGGCCGCAGAAGAGCCCCGCCCCTGGACCGCACTTCCTAATAAGACCGAAATCGCCCCCCGTGGTGCTGATCCACTTCGTCCCCACCGGGCATGTACCGCCCCCCGGGGGACAAAACCGCAAAACCGCAAAACGGTTCGATCGCATCCATTTTCAGCTTAAACCTCCAGGTATACCCCCATCTCCGATGCCCCCGCCTGCTGTCCGCTGACGAACGGAACTGCACCGAATTCTAATCATGAGTTACGGCCAACCGCAGAACTCCGAACGCCCATTTTACTTTATGTCGCCGAGGCCGTGCTCCCCGCCCCGCCTCGGACTGCACTCCGATCAATCTTGACTAAAATCGTTTCGTGGTGCCGATCTCAGATCATGTCCCACCTGGGCATGAACTACTCAAAGGCCTAAACCGCAAAACCGCAAAACGCTCCCTGATCATACTCATTTTTCATGCTTCACCATTGGCGGCAATTTCAACTGGATAAATGTTCCGCCCGGCTAGTCCCGGCGGATGAAACGGAACCGCCAACGGAGGCCCCCATCATGAGTTACGGCCGAAACCGCAAAACCAAATAAAAACGCCCATTTTACTTTTATGGCCTTTATGGGCGGTGCTATAGCCCCCGCCCCGGACCGCACCCGATCGAACCCGACCGAAATCGTCCCTTGTGCTTATCCTCACCATGGGTCCCCTGGCATGAACCGCTTCAGCTCCAAATCGCAAAACCGCAAAACGGCCCCATCTACCTATTTTTCGCGTTTCGTCAGCTGGTATATCTTCACCCCGATGCTCCCCAATCTTGCTGGTCCTATTGATGAAATTGGACCGCACTGAGGCCCCGATCACGAAGTTACGCTAAAACGGTAAAACCCGCAGGAACCATTTATTTTACTTTGCGGCCCCGAGGCCGTGTGCTATAGCCCCCACTCCGCCCCCGCCTCGGATCAAGACTCCGGCCGAACTCCGACCGAAAGAGTCTCTTGTGTGCCGATCCCACCATGCTGTCTGCTTCGGGGGCCCAGTAAACCAAGAAAACCGCAAAAACGCTCCATCTTTACCCATTTTTTCATGCTGTTTGCCGAAAGGGTTATTTCACCGATGCCCTCACCGTTGGTCCTATCGTGACAGAAACGGACTCCAATCGAGGCCCCGATTACGAAAAGTTACGCTTAAAACGGCAAAACCTGCAAAACTGGGCTTATTTACTTTATGCCTCGGTGGCTGCAAAGAGAAGCTCCCCCACTCGTTTCGCTCGTCCGCCCCACCCGAACCCGAATCAAATAGTCTTCAGTGTTTATCTTGCATCTCATGTCCTCAAGTATGAACCGCCTGGCCTAAACCGAAAAATCCAAGAAAGGGTCCCATCTTACCATTTTCTATTGCTTCAAACAACCGGGCGGCTACCTCTATTTTGATATTCTCGCCTGCTTGGTCCGCCACGAATTGAACTGTGAATAATCGGAGGCCCCAACATAAAGTTACGTTGAACGGTGAAAACGGGCTCATTTCATTTCAGGCCCCGAGGTCGCAGGTGCTATAGCCTCGCTCGGGCTCTTCGACTGCGACTTCCGTCTTCAACTCTGACCGAATCGGGCTCCCCATAAAGCCGAGTCTGCGGCCGCTGGTCCCCTGCATGAACTACCGATGGGGTCTTAACTGCAAACCGCAAAACGGCCCCTGACCATACCGAGATGCCAGTAATCAAATCGTTGGCGGTTACTCTCCCCATCCCGATACCTCGTCTGCTGGTCCTGGCTGATGAATGGAACTGCAATTTGAGGCCCCGATTATGAGTTACGGCCGAAAACGCAAACCCGCAAAACTTATTTTACTTTCAAGTGCCCCGTTGCAGTGCTATACCCTCCACTCCGCCCGCCTGACCGCACTCCGCCCAACCCGACTGAAATAGTCTCTTGTGCCGATCCACCTCATGTCCCCCTCATGAACCGCCTCTGGGGCCTAAACTAAAACTGCAAAACTGGTTCCATCTACCCATTTTTTCGCTGTTTCAAATAAACCGAGGCTACTCTATTCTCGACACCGCCCGCTCGGGTCCGGGTTCGATGAACGAACTGCAATCGGAGGCCCCGATCATTGAAAGTTACTACGGCCAAAACCGCAAAACGCCCACTTTACTTTGCGGGGTTCCCCGAGGCCGCAGCAGGCGCCCCGCCTCCCCATCAAGACTCGTCTAAACTCGACCAAATCGTCTCTTGTGCTTTCTATCCTGCTGTCCTCTGGGCATGAACGCCTCGATGGCCCTAACCGCGAAACCACAAAACGGGCCCATCTAATGCATTTTTTCGGCAATCAAACTGTCGGCAATCACTTCTATCCTGACATGTTCGCCTATTGGTCCCACGGATGAACGGAACCGCAATCGAGGCCCGACCACGAAGTTACGGCCGAAACTCGCAAACAGTCATTTACTTTATGCCCCGAGGTCGCAGGTTATAACTCCCGCCCCGCCCCCCGGACCGAACTCCGCCTCAACCCGACCAAATCGTCTCCGTGCCGATCCCACCATGTCCCCCTCGGCATGAACATCCTCTGGGGCCAAACCCAAAACCGCAAAACGGGCCCGATCTACCCATTTTTCTATTGCTCAAACAACCGGGAGGCTACCTCTATTCGGTACCGCCCGTCTTCGTCCGCATGAAACTAACCGTAATCGGGCCCCGACACGAAGTTACGCTTAAACCGCAAAACGCCCACTTTACTATGGGGTCTCCGAGGCCGTGGTAAGAGAAGCCTCGCCCGCCCCGGACTGCACCGACCACCGGAATCGCCTGTGGTGTCGATCTCGCGTCCCCGCAATACCGCTGATGCGCTTCTAACTGAAAATCGCAAAACGACCATCTAACGCATTTCGGCATCAAATCCGCCGGGCGGCTACCCCCATCCCGATGCCCTCTGCCTGCCGGTCCTGGCCGGATGAAACGGAACCGCACCGAGGCCCCGATCACAGTTACTACCGAAACTCGCGAAAACAGTTGTTTTACTTCATGTCCGAGGTCGTAGTTATAACCGCCGCTTCAGCTTCGACCGCACTCCGCTCAACTCAATCAAATCGTCTGTAAAGTCGATCCCACTCACGTCTCTGTGGTATGAATCCTCCCTCGGGCGGTAAGTACCCCATCCAGATACCATTAGTCTCTGCTGATGAAATCTAACTGTAATCGGAGGCCCCGACGATAATTACGGTCAAATGGGGAAAACCGCAAACGCTCCATTTTACTTGCTGTTAAGAGGCCGCAAAGGCAGCCCCAATTCCCCCGGACCGCATCTTTTCACCCCAAATTCATCGCACTAAATCATCCCCAGCGATCCTACCATAGCTTCTTTAAATTAAATGCGAAACTGCAAAACGGGCTCATTTTAACGGATTGGCGACAACCGCCAAGGTTATACCCTCTATCCCGATGCTCCTCATTCAGTTGGTCCTGGCTGGATTAAAACGAACTGCAATCGGAGGCCCCTGACACGAAGCATGCAATAAAACCTAGAAACCCGCAAAACGCCCATTTACTTTCGCTGCCAAGAGGCCGTGCTACAGCCCCACCTCACTCGACCGCACTACCAACCACGTCTGGAATCGTCTTCAGAGGCCGATTCACCGCTGTCCTTCTGGGCCCTAAATCAAGAAACCGCAAAACGGCCCCTGACGAACCCATTTTCGGGCGTCAAACCACGCATGGCCACCCCCCATCCCGATGCCCCTATCAAGAATCCCATCGGATGAAATTTGGACCGCAATCGAGGCCCCGATCACGAAGTTACTACTAAACCGCAAAACGCTCTATTTTACTAAGGCCCCGCAGGCCGGTGTTATAGCTCACGCCTGCCTGACCGGCTCTGCCCAACTCCGACCAAATCATCCTGCAGCCGATCTTACTTCATGGGTCTCGGCATGAACCGCCTGGGGGACCAAACTGTAAACCGCAAAACGGCTCCTGATCTACCCATTTTTTACATGCTCAAATCCTGGTCGGCTACCCTCATCCCGATGTTCTTCATCTGGGCTGGTCCCAGAGATCTAAACGGAACTGCACTGAGGTCTCCGACATGAGTACGGCCAAACCAGCAAACCGCAAACGGCCTATTTTACTTTCAAGGGCCTCGACGCCAGGTAGGGCAGAAGCCCCACTACTTCGGACCAAGACTCCGCCTCGAACCACCAAATCAGCTCCCACGGTGCTATCCGGCTTCGCTGTCCTCATGAACTGGGGTACCAAACTCAGAAACCGCAAAACATTCTTATCTTACCTAATTTTTCATGCTCAAACTCATGGGTTATCCCCCATCCTCACGTTCTGCCCAGCTGGTACCGTTGATGAACGGAACCGCACCGGAGGTCCTGAATATGAGTTACGGCCGAAAACCGCAAAATCTCTTGCAAACGCATCTATTTTACTTTCGCGCCTCGAGGTCAGAGCAGGCTCCCCGTGACGTCCGCCCCGAGTAATTCCCGCTCACCCCTATCCGAATCGCTCTCTGTGCCGATCTCACTTCGCGGTTCTCGCATGAACCGCAACGCTGGGGCCCAAACCGCAAAACCGGCACAAACGGCCCCGATCTTACCCATTATTCGGGCGCCTGGGCCACCGTCGCTACCCCCCATCCCGATGCTCCCCGTCTGCTGGTCCTGGCTGGACGTAAACGGAACTCGTAATCGGAGGACCCGAATATGAGCTACGGGTCAAACCGGCAAAACCTGCAATAACTGCCCAGTTTACTTTATGCCCCGAGGTCAGGTGTTATAGCCCCACTCCGCTTCACCCCGGCCGCACTCCACCAACTCAATCAAATCATCCCCATGTGCCGATCCGCCCGCGGGTCCCCCTGGGCATCAACTGTCTCTGGGGACTAAACCGTGAAACCGCAAAACGGCCCGATCTACCCATTTTGGCTGCTCAAACTGTCGCCGGGCGGTTATCACTTCTATCCCGATGTTCTCGCCGGGCTGGTCCAGAGAGACAAAACGGAACCCAAACTGAGGCCCCGACCATGGTGTTAATACTTAAAACCGCAATACCTGTCAAAACGGCCCATTTTACATTGCGGCCCCCGAGGCCGTGTGCTATAGCCCCCGCCCCGCCCCGGACCGCACCCGCCCGAACCCGACATAAATCGTCCCCCGTGTGCCGATCCCGCCTGCAGCCTTCGGTGGCCCAACCGCGAAACCCTAAACCGCCCAGATCTACCCATTTTTTCAAGGCTCAACTCCACGGTAAGCGGCCACTTCATCCTCGATGCCCCTGCCCTCACCGGTACCTGCGGATGAAACGGAACCGCAATCGGAGGTCCCGATCATGGGTTACGGCCGAAATCGGCAAAACCTGCAAAAACGGCCCATTTTACTTTATAGTCTCCCCAGAGGTCAGTTTTGTTATACCCACCTCCTCTCGATCGCATTCTTTGGATGAACATCGGGGCCCAACAGCCCAAACCAAGAAAACGCCCCATCTTGCAATTTTGGCGTTCAAATCAGCCATATACCTCTATCCTCGATGCGTTTCACGACTGGGTCCTGGCTGGACAAAATCTGCTTAATCGGAGGCCTCAACATGAGTTACGGCTGAAACCGGCAAAACTTGCAAAAACGTCCCATTTTATCAAGGGCTCGAGGGCGTAAGCAGGCCCCCAGACCGCCTACCGACCGGTGACTGGAATTCCGACCGAAATCGTCCCCTGTGCCGATTCTTCAGAGTCCCCCTCTGGCATAACCACTTCAAATTAAACCACAAAAACCGCCTGATCTTACCTATGGTATTTTTCACGTTAAAACCGTCAAGGTTACCCCTATCCTCGATGCCCTACCGTTGGTCCTGTTTGATGAAATTAATCCGCACCCATGCCTGACTATGATTTACGGTTGAAACCGCAAGAAACTCCGCAAAAACGCCGCTTTTACTTTTAGCGTCTCGAGGCCGTGTGCTATAGCCCCGCCCGCCCGAACTGCACTCCACCAACTCATCACCGTCTCAGGGCGATCCCCGCCTGTCCCACCTGGGGCCCGCCAACCAGAAACTGCAAACGCCCCGATCTTACCCATTTTTCGGTGTTCAAATCACTGGCTGCAACTTCTATCCCCGATGCATTTTCGCCTCTCATTGGTCCTGGGCTTGATGAAACTGAACTGCAATCGAGGCCCCGACATGAAAGTTACAAATAAACCGATAAAACCAGAAAACGGCTTCCATTTTACTTTATGTTTCGGGAGGCCGTGCTATAGCTCCCGCTTCGCCTCAGCCGCCTCGAACTCCGCCTGAAATCGCCCCTGCAGGCTGTATCCCGCTCACAAGGGTCCTCCAGGTGCTGCAGGTAGAAAGAAGCAGAATCGGATTAACCTTAGCAATACGTAACTGAACGGGTTTGAT
>JAUJEN010000109.1:0-63924 GCA_030448925.1 Citrus cavaleriei
AAGTTGCTGGCTGGCGGCGTTAATCCGATTTCGCTTCTACCTGCAGCACCTCCCGCCGGAAATGGGCAGTGTTCTCGCACGCAAGAGTTGCTTTCCGCCGCTACGAGCTGGTGCAGCCGGAAGCACGGCAGCATTGGCATCTCTGGTTGCTACGAAAGGCAGCAGGCCTGGGTGGCGCCAGCGATGCTGCCTTGCGCACGAAATGCAGCCTTCACACTGCTATTTCCTTGCCGAGCGCGGGCAGCCCTCGCCAGCGTTAAGTTAGTCTGCCGCGCGAGCGTTGCGGCCTCGCGCGATCGCTGGTTTCCAGCCGCGCTGGGGCGTTACAGCCTGCGCGCGAGCGCCTGGCCTTGCCGCGTGTGAGCCTGCAGCCCGCGCCCCAGCGTGCGCAGCCCGCGCGCGAGTGGCTTGGTTGTTGCGCGAGCGTGGGCAGTTCTGCGCGCGATCGTTGGCAGTCCGCGCCAGCGTGCGCTGCCTTACGCCGCGCGAGTTGTGGCAGCCTGCGCCAGCGTGGGCAGCCTTGCTGCGCGAGAGTTGGCTGCCTGCTGCGCGAGGCAGAGTGGGCAGCCTTTGTACGATCGTTGGCTTCCTTGCTGCGCGATGTGAAGCCTGCGCGCCAGCGGTGGCTACCTTAAGCGGCAGGAGGCGGCAGCCTGGCGCGAAAGCGGGCTGCCCGCGTGCGCGTGAGCGTGCTGCGTTGCCGCGCGCATCGCGCTGGCTACGGAGATTATGCCGCGCGCGAACGCGCCTGGCTGCGGGCGCGATGGCGCTGCTTGCTGAGCGCGATGGTGCCGCGCGACTTTCGCTATAACTGCGCGCGATGGTGCTGCGCTGGGCGCTGCTGCGCGCGATGGTGCTGCCGCGCGTAATTCGGCTAACTGCGCGCGCCGGTGCCGCGCGCGACGGCGTTGCCTGCTATCGCGCTGCGGCGGGTGATGGTGCCGCGCGCGATCGTGCTGGCTGCGCGCGAGTGTGGTGCCGCGCGGCTGTGGTGCTTGCTGCGCGAGAGGTGCTGCGCGCTGTGGTGCTTGTTGCGCCTGATGGCGCTGCGCGTAACTTCGCCATCTGAGCGCGATAGCGTGCCGCGCGCTGTCGCGCTGGTTGCGGAGATGGTGCCGCGCGCTGGGGCGCGATGGTGCCGCGCTTAACTCTGCTAACTGCGCGCGATGGTGCCGCGCGCGCTAATGCGCTTGGTGCGCGCGATGGTGCTCGTTCGCTATCGCGCTGGTTGCGGGAGATGGTGCCGCGCGCGATCGCTGGCTGGCGCGCTGATGGTGCCGCGCGCCGGCGCGCTTGCTGCGCGCGATGGTGCTGCGCGCTGGTGTCAAAGCTGCGCCAGGCGATCTCGCTAACTGCGCGCGATGGTGCCGTCGCCATCGCGCTGGTTGCGGAGATGCGCGCGCGATCGCGATGGCTGCGCGCGATGGTGCCGCGCGCTGGGGCGCTTGCTGCGCGCGCGAACCATGCCGCGCGCTGGGCGCGATGGTGCCGCGCTTTATCTCGCTTGCTGCGCGCGATGGTGCCGCGTGATGGAGCTTGCGCGCTGGCGCGCTGGAGCCGCTGCTGCACACAGTGGATTGGCGCCATTTAAGCCGCGCGCTGGCACGCTGGCTGCAAGGCTTCCGCTGGTCATTTCTCGCACGAAGGGGAGGTTAGCTGCGGGAAATGGCCTGCCACGCCCACGCGCCGACGCGGCTAAAATACCTCTTTTGCCACTCCAATTTTTTTTCTTTCGCTTGAAAATTTTCATATTTTTTTGACCATGATGCAAAAAATCAGACCAAAAATTCAATATATTTTTTTTGGGGGTGGGGGTCATTCTGCTCAAGGCATTGGGGGGTGGCTATTGCTGTTAGGTCAAAATTGTTCTAAGACCCTTTTAGGGGGGTAAGTGACGAGAGGTGCTTAGGTCGGGTGGTGTGCCCGGCCTTGTTGGTGCTGGCCTTGCTGGCCTTGCTAGGTTTTGGGATGTCCGTCGCAATGTCGCCGTCGAGCCTGCTCCGGCGTCATTCCGCGACATTCCGGCGACTTTTGAGCTTTTGCGGGCAAAAACAATGTGTGCTTTTCGCGTCCGACGCGTGCTACGGCTTCTTGCAGCCAGTGAGACCCGAATGGGGCAAATGCTTCTGGCATGGGATCGCTTCGGCAAGGTCAGAAGTCAAGCGAACGGCAGGGCGCGTGAGTGGTGATTGAGGGCGTCCACTGGCAGGCCTGTGCGGTGTTCAGTAATCAACTGCTCAAGGCCATCCGGCTTCAGTCTTTCCCTGCAAGCGCAGCTGTTGCCTTGAGGGTTCGCTCGGTATCCTGTGTTGCTTACCAACAAAACGGAATTGCTGGTTTCGCTTTTCCCGTCCGCCTTGTGCCTTCCGCTGTGGTGGACGCGAGGCGAGCCTGTTCTGGCGTGCTCGCGCCAGACGCTGGCACGCTTTGGCCTAACGGGCAAGTTCTCCTGCCCGCTCTTCCTCGGATGCGGAATGCTGTGCATGGACGTGAGGTCTCGCCTCGATCGCCGCTACACGATCGCTTCTGACGCAACGACGCCGCATCTGCAGTTGGTCGACCGAATTGAGGCCCCGAACGGGCCACGTGAGGGATGGGTCTGCGTGGCGCCGCCGGAAGCGAATGCTACCTGCTGATCCCTGCCAGTAGTCAATATCTCAAAGATTAGCCATGTGCGGCGAACTAATTCAGACCGTGGAACCGCGAATGGCTCATTAAATCAGTTATAGTTTGTTTGATGGTATTTGCTACCGGATAACCGTAGTAATTTAGAGCTAATACGCACCAAACTCGGCTTTTTAAGGGATGCATTTATTAGATAAAGGTCGACGCTGGCTGCCCGCTCTGATGATTCATGATAACTCGACGGATCGCAGCGCACCGTGTTTACGCGATCATTCAAATTTCTGCCCCATCAACTTTCATGGTAGGATAGAGGCCTCACATGGTGGTGACGGTGACGGAGAATTAGGTTCGATTCCCGAGAGGAGCCTGAGAAACGGCTACAACACATCCAAGGAAGGCAGCAGGCGCCAAGAAATTACCCCAATCCCGACACGGGAGGTAGTGACACAAATAACAATACCGGCCTATGAGTCTGGTAATTGAATGAGTACAATCGAAATCCCTTAACCAGGATCCATTGAGGCAAGTCTGTGCCAGCAGCCGCGGTAATTCCAGCTCCAATAGCGATGATATTTGTTGTTGCAGTTAAAAGCTCGAGTTGGACCTTGGTTTACGTCGGCCGTCCGCCGCTGTGTGCACCGGCCGCCTGCCCCTTCTGCCGGCGATGCGCCCTTACATCTTAATCCGGGTCGCCACACGGCAATGTTACTTTGAAGAAATTAGAGTGCTCAAAGCAAGCACCAGCCTGTGGTTGGTTAACATTAGCATGGGATAACATCACAGGATTTCGGTCCTATTCTGCTATTTCTGGATCGAGTACGATTAACAGGACAGTCGGGGCATTCAGATTATAGTCAGAGGTGAAATTTTGACGATGAAAGACGCAACAACCGCGCAAAGCATTTGCCAAGGATGTTTTCATTAATCAAGAACGAAAAGTTAGGGGGCTCAAGACGATCAGATACCGCCCAGTCTCAACCATAAACGATGTCAATTGTAGGATCAGCGGATGTTACTTTAGGACCGGCACCTTGGCCATGAGAAATCAAAGTCTTTGGGTTCCGGGGAGTATGGTCGAAGGTTGAAACTTAAAGGAATTGACGGAAGGGCACCACTAGAGTGGAGCCTCATGGGCTTTAATTTGACTCAACACGGGGGAAACTTACCAGGTCCAGACATAGTAAGGATTGACCGAGAGCTCTTTCTTGATTCTACGGGTGGTGGTATGGCCGTTTTAGTTGGTGGGAGCGATTTGTCTGGTTAATCTGCTAACTAACTACAGCCTGCCAACTAGCTATGGCGCGAGGTATCCTCCGTGGCCAGCTTCTGTAGGGACTATGCGCCGCTTAGGCCAAGGAAGTTTGAGGCAATAACAGGTCTGTGATGCCTTTTAGATGTTCAACAGGCCGCACGCTGTGCCGCTACACCGATGTATTCAACGAAGTTCATAGCCTTGGCCGACAGGCCCGGTAATCTTTTGAAATTTCATCGTGATGGGGAGGATAGATCATTGCAATTAAGGTCTTCAACGAGGAATTTTGTAAGCGCGAAATATCAGGCTCGCGTCGTGACTACGCCCCGCCCCTTTGTACACACCGCCCGCCTCCCACCGATTGAATGGTCCGGTGAGTGCTTCGATCAAGGCGACGCTGGCGGTTCGCTGCCCGGCGACGCCGCGAGAAGTCCACTGAACCTTATCATTTAGAGGAAGGAGAAGTCGAACAAGGTTTCGTAGGGTGAACTCTGGAAGGATCATTGTCAAACTGCCGTCAGCAGAACGACCCGCGAACTGAGTTGATATCACCGGCGGCGGAGGGGGGACGCTGCAGCTGGCGCCTCCTTCCGCTTCACGCCGCTGGGAGAGGGACTGCCCCGCCTGCTGGCTTAAACAATCGAACTCGGGCGCGACTGCGCTACAAATTGCTAACGAGAGACGCCCCGCTTCGAGACGCAGCGCCGCTGGGTGCGGGCGCTTTCTTTCACATGTATCCAAAACGACTTCGGCAACGGATATTCCGGCTTCGTGATCGATGAAGAACGAGCGAATGCGATACTTGTGTGAATTGCAGAACTCGTGAACCATCGTGAAGTCTTTGAACGCAAGTCAGCGCTCTGCCATTAGGGCCGAGGGCACGCCTGCCTGGGTGTCACGCATCGCTGTTCTACCCCACCCCCCCAAACCAGCGGGGCCCCGGTGCAGGGAGATTGGCCTCCTGTAAGGCGCTGACTGCCGCGTTGGCCCAAATATGAGTCTCCGACCGGCCGGGCGATCGGGTGGTGAACAAAGCCTGAAGCCCCGCCACGCCGCCGGGGTCTCCAAGTGTGGACTTGCGGACCCTGAAGCCAAGCGATTGGCGACCTGGTGGTCAGGCGGATTACCCGCTGAACTTAAGCATATCAATAAGCGGAGGAAAAGAAACTTACCAGGATTCCCTTAGTAACGGCGAAGCGAACCGGAAGAGCTCCAGCTTGAAAATCGGGTTTTGCCGCCTGAATTAGTTCGGAGAAGCGCCTCTCAGGCGGACCGGGCCCAAGTCCCTGGAAAGGGGCGCCGGAGAGGGTGAGAGCCTGCCGCGCCTGACCCTGTCGCACCACGAGGCGCTGTCTGCGCAGTCGGGTTGTTTGGGAATGCAGCCCAAATCGGGCGTGTAAATTCCGGCCCGCTGCTAACACGGGCGAGACCGAGCAAAACAAGTACCGCGAGGGCGATGAAAGGACTTTGAAAAGAGAGTCAAAGAGTGCCAAATTGTCGGAGGGAAGCGGATGGGAAGCCGGACGCGCTTCTGGTCGGATGCGGAACGGCGAGCCGTCCGCCGAACGTCGGGCGCTGGACCGATGCGCGGATTGTGCGCGGCGCTCAAGCCCGGGCCTTCGATAAGCCTGCCAGGAGACGCCGTCGCCACATCGTGGTTGGTAGCGCAGCCTCCGGGCGCAGCTGCACTGCGCGCTTCCCGCATCGGCCTGCGGGTTTCTATTCGCCCGCTTTGAAACACGGACCAAGGAGTCTGACATGGTGCGAGTCAACGGCCAGTAGTAAACCCGTAGGCGCAAGGAAGCTGATTGGCGGGATCTCGCGGGTGCAATCACGACCGACCCGCCCTTGATCTTCTGAGAAGCGGTTCGGTGAGCATGCCTGTTCCGGACCAAAGATGGTGAACTATGCGTCTCGAAGGGGCGGGAGGAAACTGGTGGAGGCCCGCAGCGACATGACGCAAATCGTTTTGCCTGACTTGGGGTATAGGCGTAAAGACTAATCAATCCGTTTGCAGTAGCTGGTTCCTCTCGGTTTCTCAGGATAGTGGAGCCCGAAACGAAGTTCTATCGGGTAAAGCCAATGATTAGAGGCATCGCCAACGCCTCGACCTATTCTCAAACTTTAACAGGACGCGCGTTGCTTCGCTGAGCCGCGCCACGGAATCGAGTGCTCCGGCGGGGCTATTTTTGGTAAGCAGAACTGGCGATGCGGGATGAACCGAAGCCGGGTTACGTGCTCAACTGCGCGCTTAACCTAGAACCCACAAAGGGTGTTGGTCGATTAAGACAGCAGATTCGGTGGTCATGGAAGTCGAACCGCTAAGGAGTGTGTAACCACCCCGTCAATCAATTCAGCCTGAAATGGATGGCGCGCATGCTTTAAGCGCCGGACCCATATTCGCCGCCGGGCAAGTGCCAGGCCCTGATGAGTAGAGGGCGCGGCAAAGAAAACCCGGGCGCGAGTTCGGGCGGAGCGCCGTCATGCAGATCTGGTGGTAGTAGCAAATATTCAAATGAGAACTTTGAAGGCGTCAAGAGGAAAGCGTTCCATGTGAACGGCACTGTTACATGGGTTAGTCGATCCTAAGAGACGGGAAGTTCGGTCCGACAGCGCCACGGCGCGAGCTTCAGCAATCGGTTAAAATTCCTGAACCGGACGCGCGGCTGACGGCAACGTTAGTGGAGTCCGGAGACGCCGGGGGGGCCTTCGAAGAGTTATCTTTTCTGTTTAACGGCCTGCCCACCTGGAAACGGCTCAGCCGGAGGTAGGGTCCAGCGGAAGAGCACCGTGACGCCGCTACAGTCGGCAGCTTGGCGGCCTTAAAATCTGGAGACGAAAAGCGCGCCCGCCGGTCGCATTTCATAACCGCATCAGGTTCTGCGGTGAATCCGGTCGATGGGAACAATGTAGGCAAGGGGAAGCGGCAAATGGATCCGTGAACTTCGAAAAGGATTGGCTCTGAGGGCGGGCACGGGGTCCTAACTCGAACCTTGCTGTCGGCGGATTGCCAGCTGCCACCGGGCGAGCGGGTCGCCGCAGTCGCCGGGGACGGACAACGGTCTCGGGTTTTCCCCGGCCGAACAGTCGACTTTGTGAACTGGTACGCGCGACAAGGGGAATCCGACCGTTTAATTAAAACAAAGCATTGCGATGGTTCATGGATGCTCACGCTAATGTGATTTCTGCCCAGTGCTCTGAATGTCAAAGCCGTTAAGAAATTCAACCAAGCGTAAACGGCGGAGAACTATGACTTTCATAGTAGCCAAATGCTCGTCATTATCTAATTAGTGACGCGCATGAATGGATTAACGAGATTCCCACTGTCCCTGTCTACTATCCAGCGAAAACCACAGCCAAGGAACGGTTGGCAGAATCACGGTTAAGACCTCGTTGAGCTTGGATTTCTAGTCCGACTTGTGAAATGACTTGAGAGGTAGTATAAGTGGGAGCCGGAAACGGCGAAAGTGAAATACCACTACTTTAACGTTATTTTACTTATTCCGAATCGAGGCGGGCACTGCCTTTTTGATCTGCATCAAACGGGCCGATCCGCGGAAGACATTGTCGTGAGTTTGGCGGCACATCTGTTAAAAGATAACGCAGGTGTCCTAAGATGAGCTCAACGAGACAGAAATCTCGTGGAACAAAAGGGTAAAAGCTCGCTTGATTCTGATTTTCAGTACGAATACGAACCGGAAAGCTGCGGGCCTATCGATCCTTTAGACCTTCTGAATTTGGAAGCCAGTTACCACAGGATAACTCAGGCAGCCAAGCTGCGCTCATAGCGACGCTGTTTTTGATCCTTCGATGTCGGCTCTTCCTATCATAAGCGAATTCACCAAGTGTTGATTGTTCACCCACCAATAGGGAACGTGAGCTGGTTTAGACCGTCGGAGACAAAGGTTTTTACTCACCGACGACCGCGCCGAATAGTAATTCAACCAGCACGAGAGAACCGCTGATTCGCATAATTGGTCATCGCGCTGAAAAGCCGCTGGCGGTTACCGCGGATTAAGACCGAACGCCTAAGTCAGAATCCGGGCGAGCGACGCGCGCGCTTCGCCGCCCGCTTGTCGACTTCCGCAGGGGACCTCCCGGCCCCGAGGCATCGCAGGTCTGCCTCCGCGAAGGGTCAGGCGGCCGCCTTGAAACGTAATTCCCATCGAGCGGCGGGTAGAACTTTGCGCGACTTAAATACGCGACGGGTATTGTGGCAGAGTGGCCTTGCTGCCACGATCCACTGAGATTCAGCCCGACGTCGCTCAGATTCGTCCCTCCCCCCTCACTCGCACCGTCTTCTCTTGTTCGGAACCCGCCGGAGGTTAGCCCCCTGCGGCGCACACACCCAAGGATCGGAGTGGACTTGTGTTTTTTCACGAGGCTAACTTCGAAATATCTAAGTGGCTGGCACAAAGCGCAGCACACTCCTTTTCACGAGGCTAACTCGCACAAAGATTTGTGTGATGGTTCAAAGGAGGCTAACTCAGCCCTCGGAGCGACTTGTGTTTTTTCACGAGGCTAACTTCGGCAAAATCTATGGTCGGCACAAAGGAGAAATTTGGCTTCGCTTTTCCCTGTGGCTAACTCCCACCAACATCGACAATACCAGCCACAAATCCCACGCCTCCCCTAAAACGCAAATTTTGGCCCTTTCCGAAAATGGGTCCTCGCTGCTCGTAACCGCCATAAACGAGATCCGGACCTCTGAATATACTTCCGTCTCCTCCGAAGGTTAACAAAATCACATATCTAAAATGACGGCCAAAACTCCCCTTCCTCCACGAAAAAGCGAAATTTTTGCAAAATACGTTTGATAACAATGGCAACGTTTTTTGTCCATTTTTGACCATATTTTGGGACCCAGAGCTCCGGCATAATTTCCACCACTTTTTGGTCCCATAAGATATTTCATGTCGATATACGGCTCCTCCTAATATTTCAGCCAATTCCGGTGCCGTTTGCTTATCTTACGATTTTTTTTGTGTCCCGTTTCTCCATTTTTTTTAAAACTGTTTTCCAGCGCCAAAAATTGTTCCTAAGCCCGCTTATCTCGTGTTCTGCGTCCGCAAGAAAAAATCTAGGCCTTCAAAGCATCGCCGGACGCTTGTCAGCTGCTCATGGTTGTTTCTCGCATGACGTAGGCTAATTGCAGCATCCGCCCCCATGGAACAGCAGTAGCAGAAGGGACATGGCCACTTCCCCGCCGGAAGGAAGCCTTGCCTCGCCCAGCATTGGCATCCTTGTCCAGCGCGCGCACCGCTTCCCAGCCACGGCGAAGCGCGCCTGCCTCCGCGAGGGTGCTGTGTGCCCCGCGAGGGTGCCGCGGCGAGCCGCGAGATAGTGCCTGCTGCGCAAGCTGCCTGCCCCGCGATCGTGGGCAGCTTGCCTCGCGAGCCTGCGCTGCTTGCCGCGCGAGAGTGGGGCTGCATGTCCGCAAGCCTTTGCCTCGCCGAGCGTGCGGGCCTGGTGGCGAAGCGCGCTGTTTGCTCGCCGAAGGCCGGCAGTTTGCCTTGCTCGCGACCGCGCTACATGCCTCTCCAGCATAGGCAGTTTGCTGCGCTGAGTGCCAGGCTGCATGCAGATTCTTCCAAGCTCGGCGCTGCGGGCACGCCGAGGTTGGGCTACATCCTCGCACGAGTTCGCGCTGCCTTCCTTGGGCGAGCCTTTACTCGAATGGGCAGCCCGCGCAAGAGTTGGCTTTCCTGCCATGAAGGCAGCCTCGCGCCAGCGCTGGTTGCCTTGCCGCGAGGGTGGGCAGCCCGCCAGCTGCGCAGCGCAGCTCGCTGATCGCTGGCCGAAGGCAGCATTCACCAGAAGCGCTGCCTTGCCGCTGAAAGGCAGCCCTCACAGCGGCGCAGCTCACAAGGCTCCTTTGGCCTCTCGAAAGTAGTTTGCCATGAAAAGTGCATACAACCAGATTATTGGAGGCTACTGGGAAGTTGCCTTAATATTCTAAAAGAAGATACAAAGATTTAATGCAGCTTGAACCCTTTACATGGAGGTCAAAATCACAAATAAAGATTCAAACCCACACGAGCCACCATGAATTCTTGTAACTTTGGGAACAAATATTATTTAAATTGAAAAGTAAAAAATCAATTAATAATAAACAAATAATTTATGATTTCACATCGAATTGGATATTTAAGTTGTTGTTTTTGTGGTCGAATCAAAATTAAAACGCCTTAGGGTAAAAAAAATTAGGTTTAAAAAGTTCATGGTACAAAAATGTGTCAAAAACGAGAAAATGTAAAATTGGGTTCAAAAGACCCCCAAGATTCCTCAGACATCCTCGCGACGAAGTTCGCTGCCTTCGGGCGAAAAGGCGTGAAGCATGCCTTACTCGGAAATGGGCAGCCTCGCACGCAAGAGTTGCCTTCCGCCACATGAAGGCAGGCAGCCTAGCACGGCAGCATTGGCATCCTTGCCGCTGAAGGCATAAGCAGCCTTCGCGGCGCTAGCGCGCGCTGCGGCACGAAGGCGGCAGCCTCGCGCGATCGCTGGCTTCCTTGTCGAAGCGCAGCCTCGCGCGCCAGCGTTAGTTGCCTTGCTGGCAGCTCGCCCGCGATCAGCCGCTTAGCGCTTGCCGCGAGCCTGGGCAGCCTCGCGCGCGCAGCTGCGCGCATGAAGCGGCTTGGTTGCTGCTGGCGCAGCCTCGCTCGGCAGTCCGCGCCAGCGCGGCGCTTGCCTTGCCGCGCGAAAGGCAGCCTCGGCCAGCGCAGCCTTGCGACGATCGCTTATTTTGCCGCTGAAGGGCAGCCTCGCGCCAGCGGTGGCTACCTTTGCCGGCGAAAGCGCAGCCTGGCGCGAAGGCTGCCTCGCTGAAGCGGCGTTGCACAGAATCGCTGGGCTACGCGAGATTATGCCGCTGAACGCTGCTGGCTGCGCGCGATGGCGCGCTTGTTGAGCGCCGATGGTGCCGCGCGCATTTTCGCTTAATCGCGCGCGATGGTGCGCGCTGGGCGCTTGCTGCGCAAACTGCTGGCCGCGCTGGCGATGGTGCCGCTATCGCTGCTGGCGGCGGAGATGGTGCCGCGATCGCGTTGGCTGCGCGAGGGTGCCGCGCTGTGGTGCTTGCTGCGCGAGAGGGTGCCGCGCTGTGGTGCTTGCTGCGCCGATGGTGCCGCGCAATCTCGCTTAACTGCGCATGATGGTGCCGCGCTGTCGCGCTGGTTGCGGAGATGGTGCCGCGCGCTGGGCGCGATGGTGCCGCGCGATGGTGCCGCTGTCGCGCCGCGATGGTGCCGCTATCGCGCTGGTTGCGGAGATGGTGCCGCCATCGCGCTGGCTGCGCGCTGGGAAAGCGCTCGCTGCGCTGGCGCGCGATGGTGCCGCTTAATCATGATGGTGCCGCCATCGCTGGTCATGCGGAGATGGTGCCGCGCGATGGCTGCGCTACTGATGGTGCCGCTGATGCGCTTTGTGCGCTGGCTGCGCGATGGTGCCGCCGCTACGCCTGCGCTGATGGTGGCCATGGCGATGCCGCTGCGGATGGAGCTGCTGGCGCGCTTGGTGTTACTGCGCACATCGCTTGGCGCGCTGGTCATTTCGCACGAAGGAGGTTAGCTGTGGAAATGGCCTGCTAATGCCCACGCGATGCGCTAAAAATACCTCTTTTGCAACTCCAATTTTTTTTCTATTACGCTTGAAAAATTCTTCATATTTTTCATGAAAAGGATGAAAAAAATAATACCAAAATTCAATATATTTTTTTTCGGGGTGGGGGCTCAAGTATCATTGCTAGGTCAAAATTGTTCTAAGACCTCTTTGGGGTAAGTGAGAGGTGCCTAGGTCGGGTGGTGCCCCTTTGTTGGTGTTGGCCTTGCTGCTCGGCCTTGGTGCTTAGGTTTTGGGATGTCCGTCGAATGTCGCCGCCGAGCTCGCCCACATTCCGCCATATTCCGCCAATTTTGTTTTTGGCGGAAAAAATAAATGTGCTGCCGTCCGACGGCGGGCTTGGCCTTGCTTGGTGTTTCCAGAGACCACGGCAAATGCTTCGCATGCGGACGCCGCAAGGCCAGAGCTAAGCGAACGGCAGGGCGGTGAGTGGTGATTGGAGGGCGTCCGGGCAGGCTTCGCGTCGCAATCAACTGCTCAAGGCCATCCGCTTCAGCCTTTTCCCTGCAAGCGCAGCTGTTTTGAGGGTTCGCTCGGTATCCCGCGTTTACCAACAAAACGGAATTGCCTGGTTTCGCTTTGTGCCCTTCCGGTGTGGGTGGACGCGAGGCGAAGCTCGGTTCGGCGTGCGCCGCACGCTGGCCCACGGTTCTCGCCGCTTTCTGGATGCGAATGTCAGCGGACGTGAGGTCTCGCCTCGATCGCCCGCTACACGCATCGCCTCTGACGCCGAACGACCGCCGCACCCGTGTTGGTCGATCCGGGCCACGGAGGATGGGTCATGCGCCGGCCGGAAGCGAATGCTACCCCGATCCCGCCAAGAGTCATATGCTTGTCTCAAAGATTGCCATGCATGTGTACGAACTAATTCGCACCGTGAAACCGCGAATGGCTCATTAAATCGCTTATAGTTTGTTTGATGGTATTTGCTACCGATAACCGTAGTAATTCTAGAGCTAATACGCGCACCAAACCCCGACTTTAAGCGGATGCATTTATTAGATAAAGGTCGACGCTGGCTCGCCTGCTCGATGATTCATGATAACTCGACGGATCGCAGTTTCTGCCCTATCAACTTCGATGGTAGGATGAGGCTCACCATGGTGGTGACGCGATTCCTGAGAGGAGCCCGAAAACGCTACCACATCCAAGGAAGGCAAATTACCCAATCTCGACACGGGAGGTAGTGATAATAAATAACAATTCATGAGTCTGGTAATTGAATGAGTACAATCTAAATCCTTAACGAGGATCCATCGAGGGCAAGAATTCCAGCTCCAATAGCGATATTTAAGTTGTTGCGCTTAAAAGCTCGAGTTTATGGCTAGAATTCTAACATTCTAGGCAACTCTAGCACATGAGCTTCCGGAACATTCTAGCAACTCTAGCACATGAGCTTTAGAATACTCTAGAATTTCCATAGAATTTCCACATGTAAATAGCTAGGAAATGGTAGAATTTCTAGAATTTCTAGAGCTTGGCAAGCCTACCATATAAATATGGGATGTCATTATGCATTTGAATCCAAAAAACACAACAAAAAGCATTGTAATCTATCTATGTGCAATACAAGCTTCTTTCTTTGTTTTCTCTAGTTCGGTTTCAGGCTTAGCAACATTCGCAAAGTTGTTCAGAAAATACTCATCCCGTGATGTTGGTATCAGGGCTAAGGTTTGCACGCACGCAAGTTAGCTCACGAAGCAATGGCCAACCCTTCGAATCCAGCACAAGAGGGTGTTGTTGGTGTGGATGTTCCACCGGAACCAAGCCGCGGCCGAGAGGGAGAACGCGCCCAAGGCAAGACTCTCAAGTCCAAGCCCCATCCGTGATGCGCTTGGAGCCTCGTGTGACTACTCTCGAAATCGCATTGTCCGCCGCCAAGATAGCCTCGAGGGATTGGAGGAACGAGTGGATGGTCTCGAGGGGAATACGCCGAGTTCACGGTGGCAACCAAAGTTCATCCAAGAGCAAACACTCCGAGGTGAGTTTCGCTTTTTCCATGATGAGTTGCTTAAACTTCGTAGTTTTGTTCAGGACGAACTACGCGCTGTCCGTGCGGAAGTGGATGAAGTCCGCTCGGATTGGGCATGGCACAAGCGCACACTCTCCGCAAGTCCAGCTTCCGCAAACTCGAGTGATGCGCGCCGCATTGACGTGCCAAAGCCCGACACCTACGATGGCACACGCAACGCCACAATCGTGGACAACTTCTTTATCAATACTTGTCCGAGACGAGGCATCGAAAGTGGGCACTGCACCCACCTACCTTAGAGGCGCTGCACAACTATGGTGGCGTCGCAAGCATGGCGAGATGGGCAAGGGCATTTGCACCATCGACACTTGGGCCGACTTCAAGCAAGAACTCCGAAAGCAGTTCGCCCCAAGCAATGCGGAGAAGGAAGCTAAGCAATCGGGTAGCATTCGGGACTACATCAACGAGTTCACTACGTTGGAGATAAGTCCGACAAGGATTCACTCTTCTACTTCCAAGATGGCCTCAAGGATCGGGCCAAGACCGAGCTCGAGCGCAGGTTTCACACACTTGACGCAAAGGACAAGAGGTCTAGCTACGAGAGAGCTGAGGATAACGACCGCAATTGCGGAATGGAGCAAGAAAAGCCTAAGCGGCGGGCAAAGTAAGTCCGAAGCCAAAGCCCATGCTTCATTTGCAAGAAAAGTCGCGAATGCCCTCGTAACACAACTCAAGGGCCAACGCACCGACGGAGGAACCTCAACACAACTTGGTTCGCCCAACGCTTAGCACACTCGTGAGCCAACCGCCAGAACCTACAAGGAAAGGGCGTTCGTAAGTGTGCTCATCAATGGTCGAATCACACCCGAGCAACGCACCATCTCCGAAGAGGCTCAGGTAACGCAGCACGGAGGCACCATTAAGAAACTCACCCGCCAAGCCATTTGGGAACCACACGAGGCACACGCGCTGGGACATGGAACGGAAGCCGACTTCGACAGGCCGATGGATGACTTCGCAATGATCCTGGCATGGAATTCTTCGACATGCATGCCTTCCCACTTCCAGCAACAACTCTTAGCATCTTCGGGGAGTAAGACATGCGTGGTACCGTCGAGCGCACAACCCGCAGAAAGGCGCCTATGCAGTGCAGGATTCAAGAAGAACTGACCACGTGGTCTCCATCCGGCAACACCACAAGGGAGAGGATTCCGAAAGCCCTCCAAGCCAAGTCCCACAACAAGTACGAGCCGTCCATGACAAAGGCAAGGACGCTATGCCTCCGAAGCTCCCACCGAGACAAGTGGCTGAGCAATGCACAAAGCCATCCGAGCATAAGGGAAACACAAGAGGGGACGCCGCACACCAACCGAAGAAGGAAACTAATCAAGAGTGAAAGCACAAGAAGACTAACGGCAATCGGAACAAGTCCCTAAAGGAGCAGGATCGCCGAGGACGCCACAGCTTAGGGGGGGAGGATGTTACGTCCGCCAGCCCAATTGCCCACACTGGCTAGAGCCAACACAAGGCCAAGAGTGCTAGCTTGGCCCACTGAACATTCTAGGCAACTCTAGCACATGAGCTGAACATTCTAGGCAACTCTAGCACATGAGCTTTGTAGAATACCTAGAATTCTCCATAGAATTCCACATGTAAATAGCTAGAAATGGTAGAATTTCTAGAATTTCTAGAGCTTGGCAAGCCTCCCTATAAATATGGGATGGCATTAAGCATTTGCATCCAACAAACACTACAACAAGCATTGTAATCTCTCGAATACAAGTTTCTTCTTGGCTCAATTCTCTCTTCTAGTTCGAGAAGCTCTAGGCTTACTTAGCAACATTCGCAAAGTTGTCTAAGTGTCAAAATTACTACATCCCGTGACACTACGCCTCGATACATTAGCATGGGATAACATCATAGGATTTCGGTCCTATTCTTCTGGATCGGAGTAATGATTAATGGGGGCATTCAGATTATAGTCGAGGTGAAATTTTGATTTATGAAAGATTTAACAACAAAAGCATTTGCCAAGGATGTTTTCATTAATCAAGAACGAAAGTCGGGGCTCAAGACGATCGACACCGCCCTAGTCTCAACCATAAACGATGTCAGGATGTTACTTTTAGACTACCGCACCTTGAGAAATCAAAGTCTTGGGTTCCGGGGAGTATGGTCGCAAGGCTGAAACTTAAAGGAATTGACGAAGGGCACCATCAGAGGAGCTCGCGCTTTAATTTGACTCAACACGGGAAACTTACCAGTCCGCATAGTAAGGATCGACAGACCGAGAGCTCTTTTCGATTCTACGGGTGCATGGCCGTTTAGTCATGGAGCGATTTGTCCGGTTAATTCCGAATCTAACGAGACCTCACCGCTAACTAGCTACGCGAGGTATCCCTCCGCGGGCCGCCTTCTAGAGGGACTATGGCCGCTAAGGAAGTTTCGAGGCAATAACAGTCCGTGATGCCCTTAGATGTTCGGGTCAGACGCCACAATCGATGTATTCAACGAAGTTCTATAGCCTTGGCCGATGTGCCCGTAATCTTTTGAAATTTCATCGTGACGGGATAGATCATTGCAATTGTTGGTCTTCAACGAGGAATTTTAGTAAGCGAAGTCATCACCGCTGACCACGCCCCCGCCTTTGTACACACCGCCTCGCTTCCTACCGATTGAATGGTCCGCAAGTGTTCGGATCGGGCGACGCGGGCGGTTCGCTGCTCCGCGACGTCAGAAGTCCACCGAACCTTATCATTTAGAGAAGGAGAAGTCGTAAGGTTTCCGTAGGTGAACTCGCGGATCATTGTCGAAACCTCGCCAACAGAACGCCAACCGCTTGATATCACCGGCATGGAGGGGGACGCTGCCCAGCGGGCGCCTTTCCCGACGCCATGGGGAGGACTCGCCCCGCCCCGGGCGAAACAACGAACTCCCCGCGACTGCGCCAAGGAAATCTAACGAGAGCATGCTCGCCCTCGAGACGGCGCCATGCGGCGCTTTCTTTCACATGTATCCAAACGACTTTAACGGATATCTGGCTCGTGATCGGCGAAGAACGAGCGAAATGCGATACTTGGTGTGAATTGCGAATCCCGTGAACCATCGAAGTTTTGAACGCAAGTCGCGCCAAGCCATTAGGCCGAGGCACGCTCCGCCTGGGTGTCACGCATCGTTGCCCCACCCCACCCCCCCAAACCAAGGCGGGGCCCCGGGGTGCGGGCGGAGATTGGCCTCCCGCGGCGCTGATCGCCGTTGGCCCAACATATGAGTCCTCGACCGCCGGGCGATCGGTGAAACAAAGCCTCGAGCCCCGCCACGCCTGCTGCGTGGACTTCATGACCTTCACAAGAAGCGGCGCAGATTACCTGTGTCAAAGTGATTACCCGCCGAAGTTTAAGCATATCAATAAGCGGAGGAAAAGAAACTACCAGATTCCCTTAGTAACGGCGAGCGAATCCGGAAGAGCCCACTTGAAAATCGGGCGCCTGGCCGAGAAGGCCTCAGGGCGGACCGGCCCAAGTCCCCGGAGGGGCGCCGAGAGGGAGCTCAAGGGACCCCTGCCGACCACGAGGCGCTCATGAAGTCGGGTTGTTTGGGAATGCAGCCCAAATCGGGCGGTAAATTCCGGCCCATACAACACGGGCGAGACCGATAAAACAAGTACCGCGAGGGAAAGATGAAAAGGACTTTGAAAAGAGAGTCAAAGAGTGCTTGAAATTGTCTGGAGGAAGCGGATGGGCCGACGCTTCCGGCCGATGCGGAACGGCGAGAGCCGGTCCGCCGATCGCTCGGGCGCTGGACCGATGCGGATCGGGCGGCGCCCAAGCCCGCCTTCGAGCAAGCTCGCGGAGACGCTGCGCCGCTGATCGGGCTGGAGCGCGCCCCGGGCGCAGCCAAGGCCTCCGATCGGCTCGGGTTTCTATTCGCCCGCTCAAACACGGACCAAGGAGTCTCGACATGTGCGAAATAACGGCCAAGAAACCCGTAGCGCGCAAGTTGATTGGATCTCGCGGTGCACCGCCGACCTTGATCTTCCGGTAGGGTTCGAGGTGAGCTGCGGGACCCGGGAAGATGGTGAACTATGCCGAAGCGGGCGGCCGAGGAAACTTCGTGGAGGCCCGCAGCGATACCGACGCAAATCGCTCGTCTGATAGGGCGAAAGACTAATCGAACTGCCTAGTAGCCGGTTCCTCCGGTTTCTCAGATACCGGAGTCTTAAACGAAGTTCTATCGGGTAAAGCCAATGATTAGAGGCATCGGGCGCAACGCCTCGACCTATTCTCAAACTTTAACAGGACGGCGCTTGCTGAGCCGCCGCCACGGAATCGAAAGTGCTCCAAGTGGGCCATTTTGCAAGTAAGGGGCGATGATGAACCGGTTTACGGTGCTCAATCAACCTAGAACCCACAAAGGGTGTTGGTCGACAAGACAAAGCAGACGGTGGTCATGGAAGTCGAACCGCCAAGAGTGTGTAACAACTCACCGCCAATCAACTAGCCCCGAAATGGATGGCGCTTGCCGCCGATACCCGCCGGGGCAAGTGCCCCCGATGAGTGAGGGCGTCGCCAAGAAAACCCGGGCGCGAGCTAGCCGGTGCAGATCTTGGTAGTAGCAAATATTCAAATGAGAACTGGCGTCAAGAGGGAAAGGTTCCATGAACGGCACTTGCACATGGGTTAGTCGATCCTAAGAGACGGGAAGCTCACAGCGCCACGGGCGCGAGCTTCGAAGGAATCGGGTTAAAATTTCAACCGGACGCGCGGCCGACGGCAACGTTAGGAGTCCGAGACGCCGGGCCTCGAAGAGTTATCTTTTTCGCTTAACGGCCTGCCCACTCGGAAACGGCCAGCCGGAGGTAGGGTCCAGCGGAAGAGCACCGCACGTCACATGGTGTCCGGCGCGGCCCTTGAAAATCCGGAGGATCGAAAAGCCGCTCCGGCATTTCATAACCGCATCAGTTCTCCAAGGTGAACAGCCGTCGATGGAACAATGTAGGGAAGTCGGCAAATGGATCCGTAATTCGGAAAAGGATTGGCTCGGGGTCACGGGTCCCCCAACCCGCTTGCCGCTGGATCGCCGCCGCTGGGCGAGAGCGGTCGCCGCGTCGCCGGGGACGGACTGAACGGTCCTTTCGGGTTTTCCCCAAGGCCGAATCGTACGACAAGGGGAATCTGACCGCTTTAATTAAAACAAAGCATTGCGATGGTCTCGCGGATGCTCACGCAATGTGATTTCTGCCTGCTCAATGTCAGCGAAGAAATTCAACCAAGCGCCGTAAACGCGGAGTAACTATGACTCTTTATAGCCAAATGCCTCGCATCTAATTAAGGACGCGCATGAATGGATTAACGAGATTCCCCGTCTCGCTTCACTATCCAACAAACCACGCCTAAGGGAACGGCTTAAGGTAATCACGGAAAGAAGACCCTTGAGCTTGACTTAGTCCGACTTTTGTGAAATGACTTGAGAGGTGTAGTATAAGTGGGAGCTAAACGGCGAAAAGTGAAATACCACTACTTTTAACGTTATTTTACTTATTCCGGAGAAGGCGCACGCCTCTTGATTCCGTCACGGGCCGATCCGAAGACATTGTCGTGGGAGTTTGGTCACATCTTAAAAAGATAACGCAGGTGTCCTAAGATGAGCTCAACGAGAACAAATCTCGTGAACAAAAGGGTAAAAGCTCGCTTGATTCTCGATTTTCGCATTTAATACGAACCGTGAAAGCGTGGGCCTATCGATCCTTTAGACCTTCGGAATTTGCCAGAGGTGTCGAAAAGTTACCATTGTGGATAACTGGCTTGTGGCGCTCATAGCGACGCTTGTTTTTGATCCTTCGATGTCGGCTTCCTATCATTGTGCGAATTCACCAAGTGTTGGATTGTTCACCCACCAATGTGAACGGAGCGGGTTTAGACCGTCAGGAGACAAAGTTAGTTTTACACCGATGACGTAATAGTAATTCAACCTAGTACGAGGAACCGCTGATTCGCATAATCGGTCATCGCGCTTTGAAAAGCCGCGGCGCTGGTTACCGTATACGCGGATTACGACCAACGCCTAAGTCGAATCCGGCTAGAGCGACGCGGCGCTCGCCGCCTGCTTGTCGACTCAGCAGGGACCTCCCGGCCCCGAGGCACGTGTCGAAGCCTCATGGCGAAGGGTCAGCCTTTTGAATCGTAATTCCCATCGAGCGGCGGTAAATCTTTCGCACGACTTAAATACGCTGACGGGTATTGTATGGCGAGTGGCCTTGCTGCCACGATCCACCGAGATTCAGCCCCACGCCGCCAGATTCGCCCTCCCCTCACTCGCACCGCCTTCTCTTGTTCGAACCCGCTTGAGGTTAGCCTTCGCGCGCACACGCCCAAGGATCGGAGTGGACTTGTGTTTTTCACGAGGCTAACTTCGAAATATCTAAGTGGCTGGCACAAAGGCAGCACACTCTCCTTTTCACGAGGCTAACTCGCACAAAGATTTGTGATGGTTCAAAGGAGGCTAACTCAGCCCTGAGCGGACTTGTGTTTTTTCACGAGGCTAACTCTCGCAAAATCTAAGTGGTCACAAAGGAGAAATTTGGCTTCGCTTTCCCGTGGCTAACTCCCACCAACATCGACAATACCAGCCACAAATACCACGCCGCCCCGAAAACGCAAATTTTGGACCTTTCCGTCAAAAACGGGTCCCCTCGCTGCTCGTAACCGCCATAAACGAGATCCGACCAATAGACTTCCGCCTCCTCCGACGGTTAACAAACGACATATCTAAAATGCCGCCCAAAATCTCGCCGCCTCAAACGCGAATTTGGGCAAAATCTGTGCTCAAAATGGCCACGGTTTTTGGCCATTTTTGACAAAATTTTGGGACCACGATCTCAGGCATAATTTCCCCCACCTTTTGGTCCCATGAGATAATTCAGGTCGATATACGGCACCTCCTAAAATTTCAGCCCATTCCGTGCTTGTATATCTTACGAAGTTTTTGTGTCCCGCTTCTCCATTTTGACGATTTTTAAAACTGCTTTTCCAGCGCCAAAAAATTGTTCCCTAAGCCCGCCATCTCGTGTTCTGCGTCCGCAAAAAATCTAGGCCTTCAAAGCACGCCGGACGCTTGTCCGCTGCCCATGGTGGCCGATGACGGAGGCTAATTGCAAAGATCCGCCCCATGGAACAGAGCAGCCGGCGGACATGGCCACTTCCCCGCTGAAGGAAGCCTTGCTCGCCCAGCATTGGCATCCTTGCCGCCAGCGCGCACTGCTTCAGCCACGGGCGAAGCGCCTGCCTCGCGAGGGTGCTGTGCGAGGGTGCCGTGGCGAGCCGCGAGATAGTGCTCGGCCTGCTCGCAAGCGCCGCTGCCTGCCCTGGGCGATCGGGGCAGCTTTGCTCGCGAGCGCTGCTTGCCGCTGAGTGGGGGCTGCATGTGCAAGCCTTGCCTCGCCGAGCGTGGCTGCGGGCTGGTGGCGAAGCGCTGCTTTTGCTCGCCGAAGGCCGGTAGTTTGCCTTGCTCGCGACCGCTACATGCCTCCAAAGATAGGCAGTTTGCCGCTGAGTGCATGCCGCTGCTCAGATCTTTTCCAAGCTCGCGGCGCTGGGCACGCCGAGGTTGGGCTACATCCTCGCACGAAGTTCGCTGCCTTCCTTGGCGAAAGCATGCCTTACTCGAAATGGGCAGCCTCAAGAGTTGGCTTCCTTGCCGAAGGCAGCCTCGCCAGCGCGGTTGCCTTGCTGCATGAAGGGCAGCCAGCCGCCAAGCGCCAAGCCATTGTGCTGCCACTAGCAAGGCTGGTTGCCTTGTCATGCTGAAAAGTTGTGTGTATACAAGGCAGATTATTGGAGGCTACCTGGAAGTTGCCTTAATATTCAAAAGAAGATACAAAGATTTAGCAAACCCTTTACATGGAGGTCAAAATCACAAATAAAGATTCAAACCCACCGAGCCACCATGAATTCTTGTAACTTGGGAACAAATATTATTTAAATGGAAAAGTAAAATATAAATTAATAATAAAACAAATAATTTATGATTTCACATCGTAATTGGATATTTAAGTTGTTGTTTTTGTGGTCGAATCAAAATTAAAACGCCTTAGGTAAAAAAAATTAGGTTTAAAAAGTTCATGGTACAAAAATGTGTCAAAACATGAGAAAATGTAAAATTAAGGGTTCAAAAAGACCCCAAGATTCCTCAGACATCCTCGTGACGAAGTTCGCTGCCTTCTCGAAAAGTGAAGCATGCCTTACTCGAAATGGGCAGCCTCGCACGCAAGAGTTGCCTTCCCGCCATGAAGGCAGTGCAGCCTAGCACGGCAGCATTGGCATCCTTGCCATGAAGCGCAGAGCCTGCGGCGCCAGCGCGCTGCCTTGGCGGCACGAAAGGCAGCCTCGCTGATCGTTATTTCCTTGTCCATGAAAGGCAGCCTCGCTGCCAGCGTTAGTTGCCTTGCCGAAGGCTGGCAGCCTCGCCGATCGCTATTTCCTAGCCGCTTAGCAGCTGCAGCGCTGCCTTGCCGCTGAGCCTGGCAGCCTCGCCCAGCGCGCGCAGCCTGCCATGCTGAAGGCGCGCAGCCTCGCTACGCAGCGCAGCTGCCTTGCCGCGCAGCCTCGCTGCAGCCTTGCGCACGATCGCTGGCTTCCTTGCCGCATGAAGGCAGCCTCGCCGCCAGCGGTGGCTACCTTGCCGCGAAGCGCAGCCTGGCGCTGAAGGCATGCTCGAAGGCAGCTGCGGCGTCGCGAATCGCTGGCTGCGCTGAGATTATGCCGCTGAACGCTGGCTGCGCGCGATGGCGCTTGCTGAGCGCCGATGGTGCCGCCGATTAACTGGCGCTGCTGCGCTGCCGCTGGCGCGCTGGTGCCGCGATGGTGCCGCTATCGCTGGCGGCGGAGATGGTGCCGCTGATCGTGTTGGCTGCGCCGAGGGTGCCGCTGTGGTGCTTGCTGCGCGAGAGGGTGCCGCGCTGTGGTGCTTGCTGCGCTCGATGGTGCCGCAATCTCGCTTAACTGCGCTGATGGTGCCGCTGCTGTCGCTGGTTGCGGAGATGGTGCCGCTGGGCGCTGGTGCTGCTTAATCGCTTGCTGCTGATGGTGCCGCCGCTATCGCTGGTTGCGGATGGTGCCGCTGCGCTGGCTGCGCTGATGGTGCCGCCGCTATCGCTGCTGGTGCCGCTCGCTGCGATGGTGCCGCTGGCGCCGCTGCTGCTGCGCTGATGGTGCCGCTGGCTTATGGTGGGCGCTGGCGCTGGTGCCGCTGCTGCCGGCGCTGGCGCTGGCGCTTGGCTGGTCATTGCTATCGGCGAGGTTAGCTGGGAAATGGCCCACGCGCCGATGCGCTAAAAATACCTCTTTGCCACTAATTTTTTTTTCTTTTCGCTTGAAAAATTCTTCATATTTTTCTTGACCATGATGCAAAAAATCAGACCAAAATTCAATATATTTTTTTTTTCGGGGGGTCACCAAGTATTGGGGGTGTCTATTGCCAGGTCAAAATTGTTCTAAGACCTCTTTGGGGGTAAGGATGAGAGGTGCCAGGTCGGGTGGTGCCCCGCCTTTGTTGGTGTTGGCCTTGCTGCCTTGGTGCTTAGGTTTTGATGTCCGTCGCAATGTCGCCGAGCTCGCCCGCTATTCCGCGACATTCCGACCTTTTGTTTTTGGCGGAAAAATAAATGTGTGCTGTCCGACGGTGCTGGCTTGGCCTTGCTTGGTGTTTCAGACCCGACGGCAAATGCTTCGGCATGCGGACGCCGCAAGGCCGTAGCTGAACGGCAGGCGGTGAGTGGTGATCGAGGGCGTCCCGGCAGTTCGCAGCAATCAACTCGCTCAAGGCCATCCGCTTCGCTTTTCCCTGCCGCAATTTCGAGGGTTCGTCGGTATCTCGTTGCTTACCAACAAAACGGAATTGTTGGTTTCGCTTTTCCCCCGCTTTGTGCCCTTCCGTGGTGGACGCGAAGCCTGTTCCGGCGCGACGCTACGCTTTGGCCCACGGTTCTCGCCTTTTCGGATGCGGAATGCCATGGACGTGAGGTCTCGCCTCGATCGCCCGTTACACGATCGCCTTCGACGCTAACGACCGCCGCACCCGTGTTGGTCGATCGACCAACGGGCCACGGAGGATGGGTCATGCGCGGGCCGGAAGCGAATGCTACCGTTGATCCCGCCAGAGTCATATGCTTGTCTCAAAGATTAAGCCATGCATGTGTACGAACTAATTCGACCGGAAACCGCGAATGGCTCATTAAATCGCTTATAGTTTGTTTGATGGTATTTGCTACCGGATAACCGTAGTAATTCTAGAGCTAATACGCACCAAACCCCGACTTTTGAAGGGATGCATTTATTAGATAAAGGTCGACGCTGGCTCGCCTGCTGTTCGATGATTCATGATAACTCGACGGATCGCAAGGCCACCGTCGACGCATCATTCAAATTTCTGCCCTATCAACTTTCGGATGAGGCCTACCATGGTGGTGACGGTGACGGAGAATTGTGGTTCGATTCGGAGAGGGAGCCCGAGAAACGGCTACCACATCCAAGGAAGGCAAGCGCGAAATTACCCAATCTCCGACACGGGAGGTAGTGACAATAAATAACAACACCGCTCTATGAAGTCCGGTAATCGAATGAGTACAATCTAAATCCCTTTAACGAGGATCCATTGAGGGCAAGTCTGCCAAGAGTAATTCCAGCCCAATAGCGATATTTGTTGTTGCGCTTAAAAGCTCGAGTTGGACTTCGGCCGGTGGCACCTTGCCGCCCCTTCTCGCCGCGCCTCGGCCTTAATCGGGGTCGTTACTTTGAAGAAATTAGAGTGCTCAAAGCAAGCTTCACGCTCAGATACATTAGTACATAACATCATAGGATTTCGGTCCTATTCTGGCTTTTCGGATCGGAGTAATGATTAATGGGGCATTCAGATTTCATAGTCGAGGTGAAATTTTGGATTTATGAAAGACGAACAACCGCGAAAGCATTTGCCAAGGATGTTTTCATTAATCAAGAACGAAAGTCGGGGCTCAAGACGATCGACACCGCCCTAGTCTCAACCATAAACGATGCCGTGGATCGGATGTTACTTTTTAGGACTACCGCACCTTATGAGAAATCAAAGTCTGGGTTCCGGGAGTATGGTCGCAAGGCTGAAACTTAAAGGAATTGACAAGGGCACCACAGATGGAGCTCGCTTAATTTGACTCAACACGGGAAACTTACCAGTCCGCATAGTAAGGATTGATCGAGAGCTCTTTTCTTGATTCTACGGGTGGTGCATGGCCGTTTTAGTCATGGAGCGATTTGTCCGGTTAATTCCGTAATCTAACGAGACCTCACCGCTAACTAGCTATGCGGAGGTATCCTCCGTGGCCGCTTCTTAGAGGACTATGGCCGCCAAGGGAAGTTTCGAGGCAATAACAGTCCGCGATGCCCTTAGATGTTCGGGTCAGACGCTACATCGATGTATTCAACGAAGTTCATAGCCTTGGCCGACAGTAATCTTTTGAAATTTCATCGTGACGGGATAGATCATTGCAATTGTTGGTCTTCAACGAGGAATTTTAGTAAGCGAAGTCATCACCGCTGACTACGCCCCCCTTTTGTACACACCGCCTGCCGCTTCCTACCGATTGAACGGTCCGGAAGTGTTCGATCGCTGGCGACGCTGGCGGTTCGCTGCCCGCGACGTCCGCGAGAAGTCCACTCAACCTTATCATTTGAGGCGAGAAGTCGAATAAGGTTTCCGTAGTGAACTCGCGAAGGATCATTGTCGAAACCGCCAGCAGAATCGACCCGCCAACCGCTTGATATCACCGGCGGAGGGGGACGCCCGCAGCGGGCGCCCTTCCGCTTCACGCCGGGAGAGGGACTCGCCCCGCGGCGAAACAACGAATCCCCGCTGGCGCGCAAGGAAATTTAACGAGAGAGCACGCCCCGCTGCCTCGAGACGGCGCCATGGGTGCGGCGCTTTCTTTCACATGTATCCAAAACGACTTTCGCAACGGATATCTCGCTCGTGATCGATGAAGAACGAATAAATGCGATACTTGGTGAATTGCGTAATCCCGCGAACCATCGAAGTCTTTGAACGCAAGTCGCCATTAGGCCGAGGGCACGCTCGCCTGGGTGTCACGCATCGTTGTTCTCACCCCACCCCCCAAACCAAGGCGGGGCCCCGGTGCGGGCGGAGATTGGCCTCCCTGCGCCGACCGCCGCGGTTGGCCCAACATGAAGTCTCGCAAGCCGCGATCGGTGGTGAAACAAAGCTCGAGCCCCGCCGCCTGGCCTGTGGACTTCATGACCAAGTTCACAAGAAGGATTACCCGCCGAAGTTTAAGCATATCAATAAGCGGAGGAAAAGAAACTTACCAGATTCCCTTAGTAACGGCGAAGCGAACCGGAAGAGCCCAGCTTGAAAATCGGGCGCCTCGAATTGTAGTCCGAGAAGCGCCTCAGCGGACGGCCCAAGTCTCGGAAAGGGCGCCGGAGAGGTGAGAGCCTGCCGCGGACCGTCCGCACCACGAGGCGCTGTCATGAAGTCGGGTTGTTTGGGAATGCAGCCCAAATCGGGCGGTAAATTCGGCCCATAAATACGGGCGAGACCGATAGCAAACAAGTACCGCGAGGAAAGATGAAAAGGACTTTGAAAAGAGAGTCAAAGAGTGCTTGAAATTGTCGGAGGGAAGCGGGGCCGGCGATGCGCGGCCGGATGCGGAACGGCGAGAGCCGGTCCGCCGATCGCTCGGGCGCGGACCGATGCGGATTGGCGGCGCCCAAGCCCGCCTTCGAGCAAGCTCGGAGACGCTGCCGCCGCTGATCAGCGGCCCGGGCAGCCATGCGCGCTGCATCGCGGGTTTCTATTCGCCCGCTCAAACACGGACCAAGGAGTTCGACATGTGCGAAGTCAACGGGCCAAGAAACCCGTAAGCGCAAGGAAGCTGATTGGCGGATCCTCGCGGTGCACCGCCGACACCTTGATCTTCCGGTAAGGGTTCGAGGTGAGTACGTCGGGACCCGAAAGATGGTGAACTATGCCGAAGCGGGCGGCTGAGGAAACTTGGTGGAGGCCCGCAGCGATACCGACGCAAATCGCTCGTCTGACTATAGGGCGAAGACTAATCGAACTGCCTAGTAGCCGGTTCCTCCGTTTCCTCAGATACCGGAGCCCTAAACGAGTTCTATCGGTAAAGCCAATGATTAGAGGCATCGGGCGCAACGCCTCGACCTATTCTCAAACTTTAAATAGAGACGGCTGCTTGCTGAGCCGCCGCCACGAATCGAAAGTGCTCCAAGGGGCCATTTTTGGTAAGCGAATCGGCGATGCGGGATGAACCGGAAGCCGGGTTACGGTGCCCAATCACTAACCCAGAACCCACAAAGGGTGTTGGTCGACAAGACAGCAGGACGGTGGTCATGGAAGTCGAACCGCTGAGTGTGTAACAACTCACCGCCGAATCAACTAGCCCAAATGGATGGCGCTTGCGCCGCGACCTATTCCGCAAGTGCCAGCCCCGATGAGTGAGGGCGCGGTCGCCGAAAACCCGGGCGCGAGCCCGGAGCGCCGCAGATCTTGGTAGTAGCAAATATTCAAATGAGAACTTGGGTCAAGAGGGAAAGGTTCCATGCGAACGCACTTGCACATGGGTTAGTCGATCCTAAGAGACGGGAAGCTCTGACAGCTTCGAAAAGGAATCGGGTTAAAATTCCTGAACCGACGCGCGGGACGGCAACGTTAGGAGTCCGAGACGCCGGGCCCTCGGAAGAGTTATCTTTTCGCTTAACGGCCTGCCCACTGAAACGGCTCACCGGAGGTAGGGTCCAGCGTTGAAGAGCACCGCACGCCGCTGGTGTCCGGCCCTTTGAAAATCCGGAGGATCGAAAAGCCGCCGCCCGGCCGCATTTCATAACCGCATCAGTTCTGGTGAACAGCCGGTCGACGGAACAATGAGGCAAGGAAGTCGGCAAATGGATCCGTAATTTCGAAAAGGATTGGCTCAGGGCACGGGTCCCAACTCAACCCGCTTATTGCTCGAGCTGCCACCGCTGGCGAGAGCGGTCGCCGCGGGGGGGACGGATCGAACGGTCCTTTCGGGTTTTCCGGCCGAACAATGACTCAGAACCGGTACGGACAAGGGGAATCCGACTTAATTAAAACAAAGCATCGATGGTCTCGCGGATGCTCACGCAATGTGATTTCGCCTGCTCAATGTCAAAGTGAAGAAATTCAACCAAGCGCGGTAAACGGAGTAACTATGACTTTCTTATAGCCAAATGCCTCGTCCATCTAATTAGTGACGCGCATGAATGGATTAACGAGATTCCCACCGCCCCTCGCTTCTACTATCCAATGTAAACCACGCCCAAGGGAACGGCTTGGCGTAATCAGGGAAAGAAGACCTGAGCTTGACTCTAGTCCGACTTTTGTGAAATGACTTGAGAGGTGTAGTATAAGGGAGCCGAAACGCGAAAGTGAAATACCACTACTTTTAACGTTATTTTACTTATTCCGGAATCGAGGCGGGCACCGCCTCTGATTCCAAGTTTCACGGGCCGATCCGCCAAGACATTGTCAGTGGGGAGTTTGGGCACATCCGTTAAAAGATAACGCAGTGTCCTAAGATGAGCTCAACGAGAATGTAAATCTCGTGGAACAAAAGGGTAAAAGCTCGCTTGATTCGATTTTCAGTACGAACCGTGAAAGCGTGGCCTCATCGATCCTTTAGACCTTCGGAATTTGAAGCCAGAGGTGTCGGTGTTACCACAGGATAACCGGCTCAGGGCAGCCGCTCATAGCGACGCTGCTTTTTGATCCTTCGATGTCGGCTCTTCCTATCATCACAAGCGTAATTCACCAAGTGTTGATTGTTCACCCACCAATAGGAACGTGAGCCGGTTTAGACCGTCAGGAGACAAAGTTAGTTTTACCTCACCGATGACGCGCCGTAATAGTAATTCAACCTAGTACGAGAGGAACCGCTGATTCGCACAATTGGTCATCGCGCTTTGGTTGAAAAGCCGCGGGTTACCGCGGCGCCGGATTATGACCGAACGCCTAAGTCGAATCCGGCCAGAGCGACGCTGCGCGCCGCCTGCTTGTCGACTCGCAGGGACCTCCCGGCCCCGTGAGGCACGCAGTCGAAGCTGCCCCGCTGGCGAAGGCATTTGAATCGTAATTCCCATCGAAGCGGGTAGAACTTTTCGCACTTAAATACGCTGACGGGTATTGTGGCAGAGTGGCCTTGCTGCCACGATCCACCGAGATTCAGCCCACGCCGCCAGATTCGCCCCTCCCCTCACTCGCACCGCTTCTCTTGTTCGAACCCGTCGGAGGTTAGCCTTCGCGACACGCCCAAGGATCGAGTGGACTTGTGTTTTTTCACGAGGCTAACTTCGAAATATCTAAGTGGCTGGCACAAAGGCAGCACACTCTCCTTTTCACGAGGCTAACTCGCACAAAGATTTGTGATGGTCTGGAAGGAGGCTAACTCAGCCCTGAGCGGACTTGTGTTTTTTCACGAGGCTAACTCGCAAAATCTAAGTGGGCACAAAGGAGAAATTTGGCTTCGCTTTCTCCCGTATTAACTCCCACCAACATCGACAATACCAGCCACAAATCCCACGCCGAAAACGCAAATTTTGGCCCTTTCGCCGAAAACGGGTCCCCGCTGCTCGGGTAACCGCCATAAACGAGATCCGACTCGAATAGACTTCCGCCTCCGACGGTTAACAAACGCATATCTAAAATGCCGCCCAAAATCCCGCCGCCAAAACGCCAAATTTGGCAAAATCTGTGCTCAAAATGGCCACTTTTTGGCCATTTTTGCTCAAATTTTGGGACCCCGAGTCCGCATAATTTCCACCACTTTTGGTCCCATCAGATAATTCAGGTCGATATACGGCGCCCCAAAATTTCAGCCCATTCCGTGCCGCTTGTATATCTTACGAAGTTTTTTGTGTCCTGCTTTCCATTTTGACGATTTTTAAAACTGTTTTCCAGCGCCAAAAATTGTTCCCTAAGCCCGCCATCTCGTGTTCTGGCGTCCAAAAAAATCTAGGGCCTTCAAAGCACGCCGGACGCTTGTCCGCTGCCCATGGTGGTTTCTCGCATGACGGAGGCTAATTGCAGATCCGCCCCATGGAACAGCAGTAGCAGGAAGGACATGGCCACTTCCCCGCTGAAGGAAGCCTTGCTCGCTTCCAGCATTGGCATCCTTGCCGCCAGCGCGCGCGCCTGCCTCGCGAGGGTGCTGCGTGCGAGGGTGCCGTGGCGAGCCGCGAGATAGTGCCTGCTCGCAGCTGCCTGCCGCGATCGCGGCAGCTTGCTCATGAGCTCGCTGCTTGTCATGAGTGGGGCTGCATGTCACAAGCCTTGCCTCGCCGAAGGCTGCGGGCCTGGTGGCGAAGCTGCCTTTCGCCGAAAGGCCGGCAGTTTGCCTTGCTCACATCGCCACATGCCTCTCCAAAGATAGGCAGTTTGCCGCTGAAAGTGCCAGTGCATGCCGCTGCTCAGATCCTTCCAAGCTCATGCGCGCGGGCACGCCGAGGCTACATCCTCGCACGAAGTTCGCTTGCCTTCCTTGGCGAGTGGGTGAAGCATGCCTTACTCGGAATGGGCAGCCTCGCGCAAGAGTTGGCTTCCGCTGAAGGCAGCAGCCTCGCCAGCGCTGGTTGCCTTGCCGCTGAGGGTGGGCAGCCTCGCCAGCGCAGCGCAGCTCGCTGGTTTTCCTTGCCGCTGAAGCGCCTGCCAAGGCCAGCGCAGCCTCAGCTGCAGCCCATGCAGCCTCAGCAAGGCCAGCTTGTTGCCTTGCCTCGAAAGGCAGTTGTGTGCATACAAGGCCAGATTATGGAAGCTACCTGCGCGGGAAGTTGCCTTAATATTTGAAAAGAAGATACGAAGATTTAGCTACAGCTTGAACCCTTGACATGGAGGTCAAAATCACAAATGAAGTTTCAAACCCACCACCGAGCCAACCTAAATTCTAGTAACTAAGGGCACAATTATTATTTAAATGGAAAAGTAAAATATAAATTCACAGTAAAACAAATAATTAATGATTTCACATCGTAATTGGATATTTAAGTTGTTGTTTTTTGTGGTCGAATCAAAATTAAAACGTCTTATGGTAAAAAAAAATTAGGTTTAAAAAGTTCGTGGTACGAAAAATATGTCAAAACATGAGAAAATTGTGAAATTAAGGGTTCAAAAAGCCCCCCAAGATTCCTCAGACATCCTCGACGAAGTTCGCTGCCTTCTCGAAAAGCGTGAAGCATGCCTTACTCGGAAATGGGCAGCCTCGCACGCAAGAGTTGCCTTCCTCGCCGCGCGAGCGTGGGCAGCCTAGCCCGGCAGCTTTGGCATCCTTGCGAAGGCAGCGAGCCTCGCGGCGCCAGCGCGCTGCCTTGGCGGCACGAAAGGCAGCAGCCTCGCTGATCGCTTTTTTGCCATGAAGGCAGCCTCGCGCCAGCGTTAGTTGCCTTGCCGCTGAAGCGCTGGCAGCCTCATCGCTATTTCCTAGCCATGCTATAGGCCTGAAGCTTGCCTTGCCGCTGGAGCCTGGCAGCCTCAGCTGCGCAGCTCAAGGCTGGCTTGGTTGTCGAAGGCAGCCTCGCTGGCAGTCTCACACAGCGCAGCTGCCTTGTCATGAAGGCAGCAGCCTCGCTGCCAGCGGGCAGCCTTGGCGACGATCGCTATTTCCTTGCCATGAAGGCAGCCTCGCGCCAGCGGTGGCTACCTTGTTGCGGCGAAGCGCAGCCTGGCGCGCGAAGGCTGCTGAAGCGTTGCGGCGGCGTTGTCCAAGAATCGCTGGCTGCGCGAGATTATGCCGCTGCTGAACGCTGGCTGCGCTGCTGATGGCGCTTTTGCTGAGCGCGATGGTGCCGCGCAGATTCTTAACTGCGCTGATGGTGGCTGCTGCGCGCGATGGTGCCGCTGCAATCTGCGCGCTGATGGTGCTGCTGCCATCGCGCTGGCGGCGGAGATGGTGCCGCGATCGTGCTGGCGCTGAGGGTGCCGCTGTGGTGCTTGCTGCGCGAGAGGGTGCCGCTGGTGCTTGCTGCGCCCGATGGTGCCGCGCAATCTCGCTTAACTGAGCGCTGATGGTGCCGCTGCTGCTGTCGCTGGTTGCGGGAGATGGTGCCGCTGGGGCGCTGGCGCCGCTGGCGCTGCGCGCTTTGCGCTGCTGATGGTGCCGCCGCTATCGCGCTGGTTGCGGAGATGGTGCCGCTGCTGATCGCTGGGCGCTGCTGCGCGCTGATGGTGCCGCGCTTAATCTCGCTAACTGCGCTGCTGATGGTGCCGCTATCGCGCTGGTGCTGCGCTGATGGTGCCGCTGCCATGGGCTGCCGCTGCTGGCTGGCCGCTGGCGCTGCCGCTGGCTGATGGAGCCGCTGGCGCTGCTGATTTTGCCGCTGGCACGCTGGCTGGTCATTTCGCGCACGGCGGAGGTTAGCGGAAATGGCCTGCCAATGCCCACGTGCCGATGCGGCTAAAATTACCACTTTTGCCACTCCAATTTTTTTTCTCTTTAGCTAGAAAAATTCTTCATATTTTTCTTGACCATGATGACAATTATCAGACCAAAATTCAATATATTTTTTTTTTTGGGGTGGGGTCACCAAGTATTGGGGTGTCTATTGCTAGGTCAAAAATTGTTCTAAGACCTCTTGGGGGTAAGGGATGAGAGGTGCCTAGGTCGGGTGGTGGTGCCCCCTTTGTTGGTGTTGGCCTTGCTCGGCCTTGGTGCTTAGGGTTTTGGGATGTCCGTCGCAATGTCGCCGCCGAGCTCGCCATTCCGCCATATTCCTTTGTTTTTGGCGGAAAAATAAATGTGCTGCTGACGGTGCTGGCTTGGCCTTGCTTGGTGTTTCCAGAGACCCGACGGCAAATGCTTCGGCATGCGGGACGCCGCAAGGCGTCAGCTAAGTGAACGGCAGGGCGGTGAGTGGTGATCGAGGGCGTCCGGGCAGGCTCGCGGCAATCAACTGCTCAAGGCCATCCGCTTCAGTCTTTCCCCAAGCGCAGCCTTTGAGGGTTCGTATCCCGTGTTGCTTACCAACAAAACGGAATTGTTGGTTTCGCTTTTCCCCGCCCGCTTTGTGCCCTTCCGGTGTGGTGGACGCGAAGCCTGTTCCCCGGCGTGCTCGCGCCGACGCTTTTGGCCCACGGTTCTCGCCTTTTCTCGGATGCGGAATGCTGTGCATGGACGCGAGGTCTCGGCCTCGATCGTCTGCTTACACGCATCGCCTTGACGCGAACGATCCGCCGCACCCGTGTTGGTCGATCGACCCCGAACGGGCCACGGAGGATGGGTCGCGGCGCCGGAAGGAATGCTACCGTTGATCCCGCCAGAGTCATATGCTTGTCTCAAAGATTAAGCCATGCATGTAAGTACGAACTAATTCGACCGTGAAACCGCGAATGGCTCATTAAATCGCTTATAGTTTGTTTGATGGTATTTGCTACCGGATAACCGTAGTAATTCTAGAGCTAATACGCACCAAACCCCGACTTTGAAGCGGATGCATTTATTAGATAAAGGTCGACGCTGGCTCGCCTGTTCGATGATTCATGATAACTCGACGGATCGCAAGCGTTACCGTGGCGACGCATCATTCAAATTTCTGCCCTATCAACTTTCGATGGTAGGATAGAGGCCTACCATGGCGGTGACGGAGAATTAGGGTTCGATTCCAGAGGGAGCCCGAGAAACGGCTACCACATCCAAGGAAGGCAAGAAGCGCCAAGAAATTACCCAATCCCGACACGGGAGGTAGTGACAATAAATAACAATACCGGCTCTATGAGTCCGGTAATTGAATGAGTACAATCTAAATCCTTTAACGAGGATCCATCGAGGGCAAGTCCGGTGCCAAGCAGTAATTCCAGCCCAATAGCGATATTTAAGTTGTTGCGCTAAAAAGCTCGAGTTGGACCTTGGTCGGGTCCGGCCGGTGTGCACCGCCGTCCTTCTGCGGCCGATGCGCCTCGGCCTTAATCGGGTCGTAACAATACTTTTGAAGAAATTAGAGTGCTCAAAGCAAGTTTACGCTCAGATACATTAGCATGGGATAACATCATAGGATTTCGTCCTATTCTGGATCGGAGTAATGATTAACAGGGGGCATTCAGATTTATAGTCGAGGTGAAATTTTGGATTTATGAAAGACGAACAACAAAGCATTTGCCAAGGATGTTTTCATTAATCAAGAACGAAAGTCGGGGCTCAAGACGATCGATACCGCCCTAGTCTCAACCATAAACGATGCCGGTGGATCAGGATGTTACTTTTTAGGACTCCGGCACCTTATGAGAAATCAAAGTCTTTGTTCCGGGGAGTATGGTCGCAAGGCTGAAACTTAAAGGAATTGACGAAGGGCACCATCAGAGGGAGCCCGCTTAATTTGACTCAACACGGGAAACTTACCAGTCCGCATAGTAAGGATTGATCGAGAGCTCTTTCTTGATTCTATGGCGGTGCATGGCCGTTTTAGTCAGCGAGCGATTTGTCCGGTTAATTCTAATCTAACGAGACCTCAGCCGCTAACCAGCATGCGGAGGTATCCTCCGTACGCCTTTCAGAGGGACTATGGCCGCTAGGCCAAGGAAGTTCGAGGCAATAACAGTCCGCGATGCCCTTAGATGTTCTCGACGCCGCCACAATCCGATGTATTCAACGAAGTTCTATAGCCTTGGCCGACAGTAATCTTTTGAAATTTCATCGTGACGGGATAGATCATTGCAATTGTTGGTCTTCAACGAGGAATTTTAGTAAGCGCGAGTCATCAGCCGCTGACTACGCCCCGCCTTTTGTACACACCGCCTGCCCTACCGATTGAATGGTCCGTGAAGTGTTCGGATCGCGGCGACGCTGGCGGTTCGCTGCGCGACGTCACAGAAGTCCACCGAACCTTATCATTTAGAGGAAGGAGAAGTCGAATAAGGTTTCGTAGGTGAACCCGCGGAAGGATCATTGTCGAAACCTCGCCAGCAGAACCACCCGCGAATCCGCTTGATATCACCGCGGCGGAGGGGGACGCGCCAGCGGGCGCCTCCTTCCGCCCACGCCATGGGAGAGGGACTCGCCCCGCCCCGGCTGGCGAAACAACGAACTCCCCGGCGATCGCGCCAAGGAAATCTAACGAGAGCACGCCTCGCCTCGAGACGGCGCCGCGGCGCGCGCTTTTTTCACATGTATCCAAAACGACTTTCGCAACGGATATCTCGCTCGATCGATGAAGAACGAGCGAAATGCGATACTTGGTGTGAATTGCAGAATCCCGAGAACCATCGAGACTTTGAACGCAAGTCGCGCCCCCACCCATTAGGCCGAGGGCCCGCCCGCCTGGGTGTCACGCATTGCCCCACCCCACCCCCAAACCAAGGCGGGGCCCCGGTGCGAGGAGATTGGCCTCCGCGCCGATCCGCCGCGTTGGCCCAACATGAGTCTCGGCGACCGCCGCGATCGGTGGTGAAACAAAGCTCTCGAGCTCCCGCCGGCCTCGGCTCTGTGGACTTCGGCTCACAAGAAGGCCGATTAAGTCAAAGTGGATTACCCGAGTTTAAGCATATCAATAAGCGAGGAAAAGAAACTTACCAGATTCCCTTAGTAACGGCGAATAACCGGAAGAGCCCACTTGAAAATCGGGCGCCTCGAATTGTAGTCCGGAGAAGGCCTCACGGGCGGATCGGCCCAAGTCCCCGGAAAGGGGCGCCGAGAGGTGAGAGCCCTGCCGGGACCTGTCGCACCACGAGGCGCTGTCTCATCGGGTTGTTTGGGAATGCAGCCCAAATCGGGCGGTAAATTGGCCCAAGGCTAAATACGGGCGAGAGAAACAAGTACCGCGAGGGAAAGATTAAAAGGACTTTGAAAAGAGATTCACAGAGTGCTTGAAATTGTCGGGAGGAAGCGGATGGGGCTGCGCTTCGGATGCGGAACGGCGAGAGCCGGTCCGCCGATCGCTCGGGCGCTGACCGATGCGGATTGCGGCGGCGCCCAAGCCCGCCTTCGATAAGCCTCGGAGACGCTGCCGCGATCGTGGTTGGCAAGCCCGGGCGCACAGACTGGCCCCTCGGCATCGCGGGTTTCTATTCGCCCGCTTTGAAACACGGACCAAGGAGTCTCGACATGTGAAGCCAACGGCCAAGAAACCCGTAGCGCAAGGGTTGATTGGCGGATCCTCGCGGTGCACCGCCGACCTTGATCTTCCGGTAAGGGTTCGAAAGCATGCCTGGACCCGGAAAGACGGTGAACTATGCCGAAGGGGCGGCCAGAGAAACTTCGTGGAGGCCCGCAGCGATACGACGCAAAATCGCTCGTCTGACTTGGTATAGGGGCGAAAGACTAATCGAACTGCCTAGTAGCCGGTTCCTCCGGTTTCTCAGATACCGGAGCCCTAAACGAAGTTCTATCGGGTAAAGCCAATGATTAGAGGTATCGGGCGCAACGCCTCGACCTATTCTCAAACTTTAAATAGGACGCTTGCTTGCTGAGCCGCCACGAATCGAAAGTGCTCCAAGTGGGCCATTTTGGTAAGCGAATCGGCGCGATGCGATGAACCGAAGCCGGGTTACGGTGCTCAATCGCTAACCTAGAACCCACAAAGGGTGTTGGTCGATTAAGACACAGGACGGTGGTCATGGAAGTTTAAATCCGCTAAGGAGTGTGTAACAACTCACCGCCGAATCAACTAGCCCCGAAATGGATGGCGCTTGCCGCCTATACCCGCCGGGCAAGTGCCAGCCCCGATGAGTGAGGGCGCCGCCAAGAAACCCGGGCGCGAGCGGCCGTGCGCAGATTCGGTGGTAGTAGCAAATATTCAAATGAGAACTTTGAAGGTCAAGAGGGAAAGGTTCCATGAACGGCACTTGCACATGGGTTAGTCGATCCAAGAGACGGGAAGCTCGTCCGACAGCCACGCGAAGCTTCAAAGGGAATCGGGTTAAAATTTGAACCGACGCGCGGCCGACGGCAACGTTAGGAGTCCGGAGACGCCGGGGGCCTCGGAAGAGTTATCTTTTCGCTTAACGCCTGCCCACCCTGGAAACGGCTCACCGGAGGTAGGGTCCAGCGGGAAGAGCACCGCACGCCGCCGGTGCCGCCCTTTGAAAATCCGGAGGATCGAAAAGTGCCGCCGCCGCCGGTCAGATTTCATAACCGCATCAGTTCTGGTGAACAGCTCGGTCGATGGAACAACGTAGGTAAGGGAAGTCGGCAAATGGATCCGAATTTCGAAAAGGATTGGCTCGGTCGGGCACGGGTCCCAATCCCAACCTGCCGTTGTCGGCGAGCTGGCAGCGAGGCGAGAGCGGGTCGCCGCTGCCGGGGACGGATCGAACGGTCCTTTCGGGTTTTCCGGCCGAATGACTCGTAATCGGTACGACAAGGGGAATCCGCTTAATTAAAACAAAGCATTGGCGATGGTCCCCGCGATGCTCACGCAATGTGATTTCGCCAAAGGCTCAATGTCAAAGCCAAGAAATTCAACCAAGCGCCGGTAAACGGCGGAGTAACTATGACTTCTTATGTAGCCAAATGCCTCGCCATCTAATTAATGACGCCGCATGAATGGATTAACGAGATTCCCACCGTCCCTCGCCTACTATCCAACAAACCACGCCTGGGAACGGGCTTGGTAATCACGGGAAAGAAGACCCCGAGCTTGACTTAGTCCGACTTTGTGAAATGACTTGAGAGGTGTAGTATAAGGGGAGCCAAACGGCGAAAGTGAAATACCACTACTTTTAACGTTATTTTACTTATTCCGGACGAGGCGGGCACGCCTCTTTGACTTTTCACGGGCCGATCCGGCGAAGACATTGTCGTGGGAGTTTGGGCACATCCGTTAAAAGATAACGCAGTGTCCTAAGATGAGCTCAACGAGAACAAATCTCAGGAACAAAAGGGTAAAAGCTCGCTTGATTCTCGATTTTCGCGAATACGAACCGTGAAAGCGCGGGCCTATCGATCCTTTAGACCTTCGGAATTTGAGAGGTGTCGGTGTTACCACAGTGATAACCGGCTTGGGCAGCCAAGCCGCTCATAGCGACGCTGTTTTTGATCCTTCGATGTCGGCTTCCTATCATCGCGAATTCACCAAGTTGGATTGTTCACCCACCAATAGAACGTGAGTCCGGGTTTAGACCGTCAGACAAAAGTTTTACCTACCGATGATCAAGGCCGTAATAGTAATTCAACCTAGTACGAGAGGAACCGCTGATTCGCACAATTGGTCATCGCGCTGGTTGAAAAGCCGCGGCGCTGGTTACCGTGGATTATGACCGAACGCCTAAGTCGAATCCGGCCAGAGCGACGCTGCGCGCCGCCCGCTTGTCGACCAGGGGACCTCCCCCCGTGAGGCACGGTCGAGGTTGCCCCCCGCGGGCGGTCGCCGCCTTGAATCGGACTTCCCATCGAGCGGCGGTAGTAACTTTCGCAGACGACTTAAATACGCCGACGGGTATTGTGGCGGCAGAGGGCCTTTGCTGCCACGATCCACCGAGATTCAGCCCCACGCCGCCAGATTCGCCCCTCCCCTCACTCGCACCGCCTTCTCTTGTTCGAACCCGCTTGAGGTTAGCCTTCGCGCGCACACGCCCAAGGATCGGAGTGGACTGGTGTTTTTTCACGAGGCTAACTCGAAATATCTAAGTGGCTGGCACAAAGGCAGCACACTCTCCTTTTCACGAGGCTAACTCGCACAAAGATTCTGTGATGGTTCTGGAAAGCGAGGCTAACTCAGTGCCTCGAGCGACTTGTGTTTTTTCACGAGGCTAACTCTCGCAAAATCTAAGTGGCACAAAGGAGAAATTTGGCTTCCGCTTTTCCCCGTGGCTAACTCCCACCAACATCGACAATACCAGCCACAAATCCCACGCCACCGAAACGCAAATTTTGGCCCTTTCCGTCAAAAATGGGTCCCCTGCTCGTAAACCGCCATAAAACGAGATCCGGACCTTAATAGACTTCCGCCTCCGACGGTTAACAAACGCACATATCTAAAATGCCGCCCAAAATCCCCGCCGCCAAAACGCTAAATTTGGGCAAAATCTGCTCAAAATGGCCACTTTTGGCCATTTTTGCTCAAATTTTGGGACCCCGAGTTCCGCATAATTTCCCCCACCTTTTTGTCCCATGAGATAATTCAGGTCGATATACGGCGCCCTAAAATTTCAGCCCATTCCGTGCCGCTTGCATATCTTACGAAGTTTTTTTGTGTCCCGCTTTCCATTTTGACGATTTTTAAACTGCTTCCAGCGCCAAAAATTGTTCCTAAGCCCGCCATTATCTCGTGTTCTGCGTCCGCAAAAAATCTAGGGCCTTCAAAGCATCGCCGGACGCTTGTCCGCTGCCCATGGTGGTTTCTCGATGACGGAGGCTAATTGCAAAGATCCGCCCCATGGAACAGCAAGAGAGCGCCGGGGACATGGCCACTTCCCGCGGAAGGAAGCCTTTGCTCGCCCCAGCATTGGCATCCTTGCCGCGCCAGCGCGCACTAGCCACGGCGAAGCGCTGCCTGCCTCGCGAGGGTGCTGTGCGTGGCGAGGGTGCCGTGGCGAGCCGCGAGATAGTGCCTGCCTGCTCGCAAGCGCTGCCTGCCCCGCGATCGTAGCTTGCTCGCGAGCTCGCCGCTTGCCGCGAGTGGGGGCTGCATGAAGCCTTTGCTCGCCGAGCGTGCGGGCCTTGGTGGCGAAGCGCTGTTTTGCCTCGCCGAGGCCGGTAGTTTGCCTTGCTCGCGATCACGCTACATGCCTCTCCAAAGATAGGGCTTTGCCGCCAAAGTGCCAGTGCATGCCGCTGCTCAGATCCTTCCAAGCTCAAGGCGCGCGGCACGCCGAGGCTGGCTACATCCTCGCACGAAGTTCGCTGCCTTCCTTGGCGAGTGGGTGAAGCATGCCTTACTCGAAATGGGCAGCCTCGCCAAGAGTTGGCTTCCGCTGAAGGCAGCAGCCTCGCTGGTTGCCTTGCCGCTGAGGGTGGGCAGCCTCACAAGCTGCGCAGCCTCGCTGAAGGCAGCTCGCTACCGAAGGCTGCCTTGTCACATGAAGGCTAGGCGCAGCGAGCCTCAAGGCCAGCTGTTGCTTTCACATGAAAGGCTATTTGCCTCTCTCGAAAGGTAGTACATGAAAGTGTGTGCATACACAGATTATTGGAGGCTACCCATGGAAGTTGCCTTAATATTCGAAAAGAAGATACAAAGATTTAGCTGCAGCTTGAACCCTTTACATGGAGGTCAAAATCACAAATCAAGATTCAAACCCACCGCTGAGCCACCATGAATTCTTGTAACTTTGGGAACAAATATTATTTAAATGGAAAAGTAAAATATAAATTAATAATAAAACAAATAATTTATGATTTCACATCGTAATTGGATATTTAAGTTGTTGTTTTTTGTGGTCGAATCAAAATTAAAACGTCTTAGGGTAAAAAAAAATTAGGTTTAAAAAGTTCATGGTACAAAAAATGTGTCAAAACATGAGAAAAATGTAAAATTAAGGGTTCAAAAAGACCCCCAAGATTCCTCAGACATCCTCGACGAAGTTCGCTGCCTCGGGCGAAAAGTGAAGCATGCCTTACTCGGAAATGGGCAGCCTCGCACGCAAGAGTTGCTTTTCCGCCACATGAAGGCAGGCAGCCTAGCACGGCAGCATTGGCATCCTTGCTGAAGGCAGCAGCGGCGCCAGCGGCGCTGCCTCATGGGCACGAAGGCAGCAGCCTCGCTGCGATCATATTTCCTTGTCACATGAAAGGCAGCCTCGCGCCAGCGTTAGTTGCCTTGTTGCTGAAGGCAGCCTCGCTGATCGTTATTTCCTAGCCGCTTAGCAGCTGAAGCGCGCCTTTGCCGCTGAGCCTGGCAGCCTCGCCAGGCGTGAGCTCATGAAGGCTTGGTTGCTGAAGGCAGCAGCCTCGCGATCGCTAGTCTCACCAGCAGGCGCTGCCTTTGCCGCGAAAGGCAGCAGCCTTGTCGAGAGTTGCTGCCAGAGTGGGCAGCCTTTGCGCACGATCGCTATTTCCTTGCCGCTGAAGGCAGCCTCGCTGCCAGCGGTGGCTACCTTGTTGCGGCGAAGCAGCCTGGCGCGCGAAAGGCATGCTCTGAAGGCTGCGGCGCTGAATCGCTGGCTACGCGAGATTATGCCGCTGCTGAACGCTGGCTGCGCGATGGCGCGCTTGTTGAGCGCTGATGGTGCCGCGATTCTCGCTTAACTGGCGCGCTGGCGCTTGCTGCGCGCGATGGTGCCGCTAATCTCGGCTTAACCGCGCTGCTGATGGTGTTGCTGCCATCGCTGGCGGCGGAGATGGTGCCGCTGCGATCGTGTTGGCTGGCGCGAGGGTGCCGCTGCTGGCGCGAGAGGGTGCCGCCATGTGGTGCTTGCTGCGCTCGATGGTGCCGCTGCGCAATCTCGCTTAATCGCTGATGGTGCCGCTGTCGCGCTGGTTGCGGAGATGGTGCCGCTGGGGCGCGATGGTGCCGCTTAATCTGCGCGCTGATGGTGCGCGCTGCTGGGCGCTGCTATCGCTGCTGGTTAGATGGTGCCGCCATCGCTACGATGGTGCGCTGGCGCGCTGCTGATGGTGCCGCTTAATCTCGCTTAACCGCGCGATGGTGCCGCCGCTATCGCTGGGCGGGAGATGGTGCCGCTGATGGCTGCGCTGCTGCGCTGATGGTGCCGCTGGGCTGCGATGGTGCCGCTGCTGCGCGCCACATGCCGCTGGCGCTGGTGCTGCGCGATTTTGCCGCTGGCACGCTGGCGCTGGCTCATTTCGCATCGGGAGGTTAGCGCGGAAATGGCCCGCCAATGCCCACGCGCCGGCTAAAAATAATTTTTGCCACTCCAATTTTTTTTTTCTTCGCTTGAAAAATTCTTCATATTTTTCTTGACCATGATGCAAAAAATCAGACCAAAATTCAATATATTTTTTTTTTGGGGGGTCAGCCAAGTATCGGGGTGTCTATCGCTAGGTCAAAAATCGTTCTAAGACCTCTTTAGGGGGATGAGAGGTGCCTAGGTCGGGTGGGTGCCCCTTTGTTGGTGTTGGCCTTGCTCGCCTTGGTGCTTAGGTTTTGGATGTCCGCCGCAATGTCGCCGAGCTCGCCCGGCCATTCCGCCATATCCGCCGACCTTGTTTTTATGGAAAAATAAATGTGTGCTGCTTTTCGGCTTGGCCTTTGCTTGGTGTTTCCAGACCCGACGGCAAATGCTTCGCATGCGGACGCTTTGCAAGGCCGAGCTGAACGGCAGGGCGGAGTGGTGATCGAGGGCGCCCGGGCAGTGGCTCGCGGCAATCCGAACTCAAGGCCATCCGCTTCGCCTTTTCCCTCAAGCGCAATTTCGAGGGTTCGCTCGTATCCCGTTGCTTACCAACAAAACGGAATTGTTGGTTTCGCTTTTCCCGCTTTGTGCCCTTCCGGTGGGTGAAGCCTGTTCGGCGTGCTCGCGCCGACGCTACGCTTTGGCCCACGAAGTTCTCGCCGCTTCCTGATGCGGAATGTATGGACGTGAGGTCTCGGCCTCGATCGCCCGTTACACGCATCGCCTTCGACGCGAACGACACGCCGCACCTGTTGGTCGACGACCGAGGCCCCGAACGGGCCACGGAGGGATGGGTCATGCGCGCCGGAAGGAATGCTACCGTTGATCCCGCCAGAGTCATATGCTTGTCTCAAAGATTAAGCCATGCATGTAAGTACGAATAATTCGCCGTGAAACCGCGAATGGCTCATTAAATCGCTTATAGTTTGTTTGATGGTATTTGCTACCGGATAACCGTAGTAATTTAGAGCTAATACGCACCAAACCCCGACTTTTCGGCGGATGCATTTATTAGATAGTGTCGACGCTGGCTCGCCTGCTGTTCGATGATTCATGATAACTCGACGGATCGCAAGCGTACGCATCATTCAAATTTCGCCCTTATCAACTTCGGCGGTAGAGGCTCACCATGGTGGTGACGGGTGACGGAGAATTAGGTTCGATTCCGGAGAGGAGCCCGAGAAACGGCTACCACATCCAAGGAAGGCAAGAAAGCGCCAAATTACCCAACTCGACACGGGAGGTAGTGACAATAAATAACAATACCGGCTCTATGAAGTCCGTAATCGAATGAGTACAATCTAAATCCCTTTAACGAGGATCCATCGAGGGCAAGTCTGGTGCCAAGAATCATGTAATTCCAGCCCAATAGCGAGATATTTAAGTTGTTGCGCTTAAAAGCTCAGAGTTGGACCTTGGTCATCGGGCCGGTAATTCCCGTTCCCTTCTCACGATGCGCCTCGGCCTTAATCGGGTCGTGCACCCATTTTTAAGAAATTAGAGTGTCAAAGCAAGCTTCCACGCTCAGATACATTAGCATGGGATAACATCATAGGATTTCGGTCCTATTCGCTGGTTTCGGATCGGAGTAATGATTAATGGATGGGGGCATTCAGATTATAGTCGAGAAATTCGGATTTATGAAAGACGAACAATCGCGAAAAGCATTTGCCAAGGATGTTTTCATTAATCAAGAACGAAAGTCGGGGGCTCAAGACGATCGATACCGCCCTAGTCTCAACCATAAACGATGCTGTGGATCGGATGTTACTTTTAGACTCACCGGCACCTTATGAAATCAAAGTCTTTGTTCCGGGGAGTATGGTCGCAAGGCTGAAACTTAAAGGAATTGACGAAGGGCACCATCAGAGCGGAGCCTTTAATTCCGACTCAACACGGGAAACTTACCAGTCCGCATATAAGTAAGGATGATCGAGAGCTCTTTCTTGATTCTATGGTGGTGCATGGCCGTTTTAGTTTGTCCGGGTTAATTCCGTAACTAACGAGACCTCACCGCTAACCAGCTATGGAGGTATCCTCCGTAGCTTCTGAGGACTACGGCCGCTAAGGGAAGTTCGAGGCAATAACAGTCCGCGATGCCCTTAGATGTTCGGGCGCGCTTACACCGATGTATTCAACGAAGTTCATAGCCTTGGCCGACCCCGTAATCTTTTGAAATTTCATCGTGACGGGGATAGATCATTGCAATTGTTGGTCTTCAACGAGGAATTTTAGTAAGCGAGTCATCAGCTCGCTGACCACGCCCCCGCCTTTCACACACCGCCTGCCGCTTCCCACCGATTGAATGGTCCGTGAAGTGTTCGGATCAAGGGCGACGCGGGCGTTCGCTGCCGCGACGTCATGAGAAGTCCACCGAACCTTATCATTTGAGGAAGGAGAAGTCGAATAAGGTTTCCGTAGGTGAACTCAAGGATCATTGTCGAAACTCGCCAGAACGACCAACCGGGCTTGATATCACCGGCGGCGGAGGGGGACGCTAGCGGGCGCCTTCCTTCCGCTTGACGCCGGGAGAGGGACTCGCCCCGCTTCCCGGGCGAACAACGAACTCCCGCGATGCGCCAAGGAAATTTAACGAGAGAGCACGCCCCGCTGCCTCGAGACGGCGCCATGCGCGGCGCTTTCTTTCACATGTATCCAAAACGACTTCTAACGGATATCTCGCTCGTGATCGATGAAGAACGAGCGAAATGCGATACTTGGTGTGAATTGCGTAATCCCGTGAACCATCGAAGTCTTTGAACGCAAGTCGCGCCTGCCATTAGGCCGAGGGCACGCCCGCTCGGGTGTCACGCATCGCTGTTCACCCCACCCCCCAAACCAAGGCGGGGCCCCGGTGGCGGAGATTGGCCTCCCGACCGCCGCGGCCCAACATGAAGTCCTCGATCAAGCCGCGCGATCGGTGGTGAAACAAAGCCTTCGAGCTCCCGCCGCTCCAAGTGTGGACTCATGACCAAGTTCACAAGAAGATTACCTGTGTCAAAGTGATTACCCGCTGAAGTTTAAGCATATCAATAAGCGAGGAAAAGAAACTTACCAGATTCCCTTAGAACGGCGAATAACCGGAAGAGCCCACTTGAAAATCGGGCGCCCCTCGAATTCAGAAGCTGCCTCCGGGCGGACCGCCCAAGTCCTCGGAAAGGGGCGCCGGAGAGGGTGAGAGCCCCTGTCCGGACCCCGCACCACGAGGCGCCGCTCATGAAGTCGGGTTGTTTGGGAATGCAGCCCAAATCGGGCGGTAAATTCGCCCAAGGCTAAATACGGGCGAGACCGATAGCAAACAAGTACCGCGAGGGAAAGATGAAAAGGACTTTGAAAAGAGAGTCAAAGAGTGCTTGAAATTGTCGGAGGAAGCGGATGGGCCGCTGGCGCCGGATGCGGAACGGCGAGCCGGTCCGCCGATCGCTCGGGGCGCTGGACCGATGCGGATCGGGGCGCGCGCCCAAGCCCGCCTTCGATAAGCCTCGGAGACGCTGCCGCTGATCGTGGTCAGCGGCCCCGGGCGCAGCCATGCCTTCCCGCATCGGCCTGCTGGTTTCTATTCGCCCGCCTTTGAAACACGGACCAAGGAGTCTCGACATAGTAACGGGCCAAGAAACCCGTAAGGCGCAGAAGTTGATTGGGATCCTCGCGGGTGCACCGCCGACCTTGATCTTCCGAGAAGGGTTCGAGGCGAAGTACGCCGGGACCCGGAAGATGGTGAACTATGCCGAAGCGGGCGGGCTGAGGAAACTTCCGTGGAGGCCCGCAGCGATACATCGACGCAAATCGCTCGTCTCGACGGTATAGGGGCGAAAGACTAATCGAACCGCCTAGTAGTTCCTCCAAGTTTCTCAGATAGCCGGAGCTAAACGAAGTTCTATCGGTAAAGCCAATGATTAGAGGCATCGGGGCGCAACGCCTCGACCTATTCTCAAACTTAAATAGGACGGCGCCGCTTCGCTGAGCCGCCGCCACTAATCGAGTGCTCCAAGGGGCCATTTTTGGTAAGCGAATCGGCGATGAACCGAAGTTTACGGTGCCCAATCGCTAACCTAGAACCCACAAAGGGTGTTGGTCGACAAGACAGACGGTGGTCATGGAAGTCGAACCGCTAAGAGTGTAACAACTCACCAATCAACTAGCCCCGGAAATGGATGGCGCTTGCCGATTCATACCCGCCGTGCCAGTGAGTGAGGGCGGCGGTCGCCAGAAACCCGGGCGCGAGCCCATGAGCGCCGGCAGATTCGTGGTAGTAGCAAATATTCAAATGAGAACTTCAAGGTCAAGAGGGAAAGGTTCCATGAACCACTTGCACATGGGTTAGTCGATCCTAAGAGACGGGAAGCTCTGGCCACGGCGCGAGCTTCGAAAGGGAATCGTTAAAATTTCAACCGGACGCGCGGACGGCAACGTTAGGAGTCCGAGACGCCGGGCCTCGGAAGAGTTATCTTTTTCGCTTAACGCCCACCGAAACGGCTCACCGAGGTAGGGTCCAGCGGCCGGAAGAGCACCGTGACGCCGCTGGTGTCCGGCAGCCTTCCTTGAAAATCTGGAGGATCTGAAAAGCCGCCGCGGCCGCATTTCATAACCGCATCAGTTCTGGCAAGGTGAATACCGTCGATGGAACAACGTAGGCAAGGGAAGTCGGCAAATGGATCCGAATTTCGGGAAAAGGATTGCTCGGGGCACGGGTCCCAATCCCGAACCCGGCTTACGGCGGACTGCTCGAGCTGCCACCGCGGGCGAGAGCGGGTCGCCGCGGGGGACGGATCTGAACGGTCCTTTCGGGGCCTTTCCCGGCCGAACAATGACCAGAATCGGTACGACAAGGAATCTGACGTTAATTAAAACAAAGCATTGGCGATGGTCTCGCGGATGCTCACGCAATGTGATTTCGCTCAATGTCAAAGTGAAGAAATTCAACCAAGCGCGGTAAACCATGGAGTAACCATGACTCTCTTATAGAAGCCAAATGCCTCGTCATCTAATTAGGACGCCATGAATGGATTAACGAGATTCCCACCGCCCCGTTTCACTATCCAACAAACCACGCCAAGGAACGGGCAAGGGGAAAGAAGACCCTGAGCTTGACTCTAGTCCGACTTTTGTGAAATGACTTGAGAGGTGTAGTATGTGGAGCCGAAACGCGAAAGTGAAATACCACTACTTTTAACGTTATTTTACTTATTCCGAATGGAGGCGGCACGCCTCTTTGATTCCGTTTCACGGGCCGATCCCAAGCAAGACATTGTCAGTGGAGTTTACCGGTCAGCGCACATCCGCTAAAAGATAACGCAGTGTCCTAAGATGAGCTCAACGAGAATGTAAATCTCGCGGAACAAAAGGGTAAAAGCTCGCTTGATTCTCGATTTTCAGATTTAATACGAACCGTGAAAGCGTGGGCTCTATCGATCCTTTAGACCTTCGGAATTAGAGGTGTCGTAAAAGTTACCACGTGGATAATCGGCTCAGGCAGCCAAGCGCTCATAGCGACGCTGTTTTTGATCCTTCGATGTCGGCCTTCCTATCATTGTGAAGCGAATTCACCAAGTGTCGATTGTTCACCCACCAATAGGAACGTGAGCTGGTTTAGACCGTCGTGAGACAAAGTTTTTACCTCACCGATGACCGGCAATAAGTAATTCAACCTAGTACGAGAGGAACCGCTGATTCGCATAATTGGTCATCGCGCTGGTTGAAAAGCCGCGCGGTTACCGTATACGGATTACGACCGAACGCTTCTAAGTCGAATCCGGCTAGAGCGACGCGGCGCCACGCCTGCTTGTCGATTTCCGCAGTAGGGACCTCCCGGCCCCGTGAGGCACGCGTCGAGGTTGCCCCGCGCGGCCGCTGAATCGTAATTCCCATCGAGCGGTAGAATCTTTGCGACACTTAAATACGCCGACGGGTATTGTGGGGCGAGTGGCCTTGCCACGATCCACCGAGATTCAGCCCCACGTCAGCCGATTCGCCCCTCCCCTCACTCGCACCGCCTTCTCTTGTTCGAACCCGGAGGTTAGCCTCATGCGCACACGCCCAAGGATCGGAGTGGACTTGTGTTTTTTCACGAGGCTAACTCGGAAATATCTAAGTGGCTGGGCACAAAGGCAGCACACTCTCCTTTTCATGAGGCTAACTCGCACAAAGACTTGTGTGATGGTTCAAAGCGAGGCTAACTCAGCCCGGAGCGACTTGTGTTTTTTCACGAGGCTAACTCTCGAAAATCTAAGTGGCACAAAGGAGAAATTTGGCTTCCGTTTTCTCCCGTGGCTAACTCCCACCAACATCGACAATACCAGCCACAAATCCCACGCGAAAACGCAAATTTTGGCCCTTTCGCCGAAAACGGGTCCCCCGCTCGCTCGTAACCGCCATAAACGAGATCCGACTGAATAGACTTCCGTCTCATCCGACTGTTAACAAACGCACTTATCTATAATGCCGGAACAAAATCCCCGGCCGCCCCGAAAACGCGAAATTTGGGCAAAATCTGGTGCTCAAATGGCTACTTTTTGGCCATTTTTGCCCAAATTTTGGGACCCCGAGCCCGCATAATTTCACCACTTTTTGGTCCCATCAGATAATTCAGGTCGATATACGGCGCCCTAAAATTTCAGCCCATTCCGTGCCGCTTGTATATCTTACGAAGTTTTTTGTGTCCCGCTTTCTCCATTTTGGACGCATTTTAAAACTGCTTCCAGCGCCAAAAATTGTTCCCTAAGCCCGCCATCTCGTGTTCTGCGTCCGCCAAGAAAAATCTAGGCCTTCAAAGCACGCCGACGCTTGTCCGCTGCCCATGGTGGTTTCGCATGACGGAGGCTAATTGCAGATCCGCCCCATGGAACAAGAGAGGCCGAAGGGACATGGCCACTTCCCGCAAGGAAGCCTTGCCTCGCCCAGCATTGGCATCCTTGCCAGCTGCATGACCGCTCGCCCCCAGCCACGGCGAAGCGCCCTGCCTCGCTGAGGGTGCTGTGCCGCGAGGGTGCCGTGGCGAGCCGCGAGATAGTGCCTGGCCTGCTCGCAAGCGCCGCCGCTGCCCGCGATCGCTGGCAGCTTGGCGAGCTCAAGCCGCTTGCCGCGCGAGTGGGGGGCTGCATGTCAGAAGCCTTGCCTCGCCGAGCGCATGGGGCGAAGCGCTGCCTTTGCTCCTCGCCGAAGGCCGGTAGTTTGCCTTGCTCACCGCTACATGCCTCTCCAAAGATAGTAGCTTTGCCGCTGAAAGTGCCAGTGCATGCCGCTGCTCAGATCTTTCCAAGCTCGCGGCGCTGCGGGCACGCCGAGGTTGGGCTACATCCTCGTGACGAAGTTCGCGCTGCCTTCCTTGAAAGTGGGTGAAGCATGCCTGACTCGGAAATGTGCAGCCTCGAGCGCAAGACTTGGCTTCCTTGCACATGAAGGGCAGCCTCGCGCCAGCTTTGCCTTGCTGAGGGTGGGAGGCAGCTCGGCGCAGCCTCACATGATCTTTTTGTCACATGAAGGCAGCCACACACTAGCCGAAGGCTGCCTGTCACATGAAGGCTACCAGCTGCAAGGCCACACACATGAAGGCCTCATTGGTTGCTGCTTTGCTCGAAGGCAGTGGCTGCCATGAAAGTGCTGTGCATACACACAGATTATTGGAGGCTACTCAAGGAAGTTGCCTTAATATTCAAAAGAAGATACAAAGATTTAAGCAATTGAACCCTTTACATGGAGGTCAAAATCACAAATCAAGATTCAAACCCACCGCTGAGCCACCATGAATTATTGTAACTTTGGGAACAAATATTATTTAAATGGAAAAGTAAAATATAAATTAATAATAAAACAAATAATTTATGATTTCACATCAGAATTGGATATTTAAGTTGTTGTTTTTGTGGTCGAATCAAAATTAAAACGCCTTTAAAAAAAAATTAGGTTTAAAAGTTCATGGTACAAAAATGTGTCAAAACATGAGAAAATGTAAAATTGGGTTCAAAAGACCCCAAGATTCCCTCAGACATCCTCGCGACGAAGTTCAAGCTTTCCTCGCGAAAAGTGAAGCATGCCTTTACTCGGAAATGGGCAGCCTCGCGACGCAAGAGTTGCTTCTCGCCAAGCGCAGCCTAGCACGGCAGCATTGGTATCCTTGCCATGAAGCGCGCAGCCTCGCGCGCGGCGCTGCCTTGGCACGAAAGGCAGCCTCGCTGATCGTTATTTCCTTGTCACATGAGCGCAGCCTCGCCAGCGTTAGTTGCCTTGTCCATGAAGGCCAGCCTCGCTGACATCGCTATTTCCTAGCCGCTATAGCTTGCCTGCCTTGCCAGTGAGCCTGGGCAGCCTCGCCGCCAGCTGCTGCTGAAGCGCATTGTCATGAAGGCAGCAGCTCACGATCACAGCCAGCGTGGCGCTTGCCGCTGAAGCGCAGCTGCAGCCTTGCCGCCGAGAGTGGGCAGCCTTGGCGACGATCGTTATTTCCTTGTCAGCATGAAGGCAGCCTCGCGCCAGCGGTGGCTACCTTGCCGGCGAAGGCTGCCTGGCGCTGAAGGCATGCTGCTGAAGCGCGGCGCGCCAAGAATCGCTTGGCTACGCGAGATTATGCCGCGAACGCTGGCTGCGCGCTGATGGCGCGCTTTGCTGAGCGCGATGGTGCCGCGCATTTCGCTCGCTATGGTGCCGCTGCGCGATGGTGCTGCGCGATCGCTGGCTGGCGCGAGGGTGCCGCTGGTGCTTGCTGCGCGAGAGGGTGCCGCGCTGGTGCTTGCGCCGATGGTGCCGCTGCCGCAATCTCGCTAACTGAGCGCGATGGTGCTGCGCGCTGTCGCGCTGGTTGCGGAGATGGTGCCGCCGGGCGCGATGGTGCCGCGCGCTGCTGCCGCCGCTGTCTTGCGCGCGATGGTGCCGCCGCGCTGGTTGCGTGGAGATGGTGCCGCTGCGATCGCTACCGGCTGCGCTGATGGTGCCGCTGCTGCGCGATGGTGCTGCTGGGCGCTGCAATCTCGCTTAATCGCTGATGGTGCCGCTGCCATCGCGCTGGTCATGGAGATGGTGCCGCGATCGCTGGCTGCGCGCGATGGTGCCGCGCTGAACGCGCCGCTGCTGATGGTGCCGCTGTGATGGAGCTGCTGGCGCTGGTGCGCGATTTTGCTTGCTGGCACGCTGGCTCACGCTGGTCATTTCTCGCACGTAAGGAGGTTAGCTGAAATGGCCAATGCCCACGTCGATGCGGCTAAAAATACCTCTTTGCCACTCCAATTTTTTTTCTTTCGCTGAAAAATTCTTCATATTTTTTCTTGACCATGATGCAAAAAATCAGACCAAAATTCAATATATTTTTTTTTTTTGGGGTCACCATATGGGGTGTCTATCATTGCCAGGTCAAAATTGTTCTAAGACCTCTTGTGGGGTAAGGGATGAGAGGTGCCTAGGTCGGGTGGTGGGTGCCCCTTTGTTGGTGTGTGGCCTGCTCGGCCTTGGTGCTTAGGTTTTGGGATGTCCGTCAGAATGTCGCCCGAGCTCGCTTCCCGGCCATTCCGCCGACATTCCACCTTTGTTTTTGCGGAAAAATAAATGTGTGCTGCCGTCTGGACGGTGCTGGCTTGGCCTTGCTTGGTGTTTCAGACCACGGCAAATGCTTCGGCATGCGGACGCCGGCAAGGCCAGCCAAGTGAACGGCAGGCGGTGAGTGGTGATCGAGGGCGTCCGCTCGCGGCACCGAAACCGCTCAAGGCCATCCGCTTCTCTTTCCTGCCGCAGCTGCCTTGAGGGTTCGCTCGTATCTCGTGTTGCTTACCAACAAAACGGAATTGTTGGTTTTCCCCCCGCCTTTGTGCCCTTCCGGTGGACGCGAGGCGCCGGCTCGCGCCGCACGCTGCACGCTTTGGCCCACGGGTTCTCGCCTGCTTCGGATGCGGAATGTCAGGTATGGACGTGAGGTCTCGGCCCGATCGCCCAAGTTACACGCATCGCCTTTGACGTTAACGACCGCCGCACCCGTGTTGGCGATCCGAACGGGGCCACGGAGGATGGGTCATGCGGGCGCCGGCCGGAAGGAATGCTACCGTTGATCCCCGCCAGAGTCATATGTTTGTCTTCAAAGATTAAGCTGCATGTAAGTATGAACTAATTCATCCGTGAAACCGCGAATGGCTCATTAAATCGCTTATAGTTTGTTTGATGGTATTTGCTACTCGGATAACCGTAGTAATTCTAGAGCTAATACGCACCAAACCCCGACTTTTGAAGGGATGCATTTATTAGATAAAGGTCGACGCTGGCTCGCCTGCTCGATGATTCATGATAACTCGACGGATCGCAAGCCACCGTGTCGCGACGATCATTCAAATTTCTGCCCTATCAACTTCGATGGTAGGATAGAGGCCTCACCATGGTGGTGACGGAGAATTAGGTTCGATTCCTAGAGGGAGCCCGAGAAACGGCTACCACATCCAAGGAAGGCAAGAAATTACCCAATCCCGACACGGGAGGTAGTGACAAATAACAATACCGGCTCTATGAAGTCCGTAATCGAATGAGTACAATCTAAATCCTTAACGAGGATCCATTGAGGGCAAGTCCGGTGCCAAGAAATATGTAATTCCAGCCCAATAGCGAGTATTTAAGTTGTTGCGCTTAAAAGCTCAGTTGACCTTGGTCGGCTGTCCGCCAAGGCACCGCCGTCTTGCCCCTTCTCATGCGCCTCGGCCTTAATCGCCGGGTCAAGCACACCGCATTAAGAAATTAGAGTGCTCAAAGCAAGCTTTACGCCTCAGATACATTAGCATGGGATAACATCATAGATTTCGTCCTATTCTCATTTCGGATCGGAGTAATGATTAACAGGACAGTGGGGGCATTCAGATTATAGTCGAGGTGAAATTTCGGATTTATGAAAGACGCAACAATCGCGAAAGCATTTGCCAAGGATGTTTTCATTAATCAAGAACGAAAGTCGGGGCTCAAGACGATCGACACCGCCCTAGTCTCAACCATAAACGATGCGTGGATCGATGTTACTTTTAGACTCACCGCACCTTACGAGAAATCAAAGTCTTGGTTCCGGGGAGTATGGTCGCAAGGCTGAAACTTAAAGGAATTGACGGGCACCATCAGGAGTGGAGCTCAAGGCTTAATTTGACTCAACACGGGAAACTTACTGTGTCCGCATAGTAAGGATCGACCGAGAGCTCTTTTCGATTCTACGGGTGGTGGTGCATGGCCGTTTTAGTCGGTGGAGCGATTTGTCCGGTTAATTCCGTTAATCTAACGAGACCTCACCTCGCTAACTAGCGCGGAGGTATCCTCCGTACGGCCTTCTTAGAGGGACTATGGCCGCTTAAAGGAAGTTTGAGGCACAATGTGTCCGATGCCCTTAGATGTTCGGGTCGACGCTGCCACAATCGATGTATTCAACGAGTCTATAGCCTCTGCCCGTAATCTTTTGAAATTTCATCGCGACGGGATAGATCATTGCAATTGTTGGTCTTCAACGAGAATTTTAGTAAGCGCGAAGTCATCACTCGCTGACTACGCCCCGCTTTTCAGACACACCGCCTGGCCGCTTCCTACCGATTGAATGGTCCGGTGAAGTGTTCGGATCAAGCGACGCTGGCGGTTCGCTGCTCATGACGCCGCGAAGTCCACCGAACCTTATCATTTAGAGGAAGGAGAAGTCGTAAGGTTTCCGAGAACTCGCGGAAGGATCATTGTCGAAACCCGCCAAGCAGAACGACCCGCGAACCGGGCTGATATCACCGGCGGCGGAGGGGGACGCGTCGGCGCCTTCCTTCCGCTTACGCCATGGGAGAGGGACTCGCCCCGCCTCCCGGGCTTAAACAACGAATTCTCCCGGCGCGGACTGGGCGCCAAGGAAATTTAACGAGAGAGCACGCTCTGCCCTCGAGACGGGCCGCTGGGCGCGCTTTCTTTCACATGTATCCAAACGACTTTCGCAACGGATATCTCGCTCGTGATCGACGAAGAACGAAGCGAAATGCGATACTTGTGTGAATTGCAGAATCCCGTGAACCATCGAAGTTTTTGAACGCAAGTTGCGCCTGCCATTAGGCCGAGGGCACGCCTGGGTGTCACGCATCGTTGCACCCCACCCCCCAAACCAAGGCGGGGCCCCGGTGCGGAGATTGGCCTCCCGCAACCGCCGCGTTGGCCCAACATGAGTCTCGACCGGGTTGCCGCGACGGCAGAACAAAGCCTCTCGAGCCCCGCCACGGCCTCCAAGTGTGGACTCACCCTGAAGTTCACAAGCGGCGATTATGACCCTGTGTCAAAGTGATTACCCATGAAGTTTAAGCATATCAATAAGCGAGGAAAAGAAACTTACCAGATTCCCTTAGTAACGGCGAAATAACCGGAAGAGCCCACTTGAAAACTGGGCGCCTGGCCTGAATTGTAGTCCGGAGAAGGCCCTCGGGCGGACCGGGCCCAAGTCCCCGGAAAGGGGCGCCGGAGAGGTGAGAGCCCTGCTGCCCGGACCCTCGCCGCACCACGAGGCGCCTGTCTCGCGAAGTCGGGTTGTTTGGGAATGCAGCCCAAATCGGGCGGTAAATTCGGCCCAAGGCTAAATACGGGCGAGACCGAAGAAACAAGTACCGCGAGGGAAAGATGAAAAGGACTTTGAAAAGAGAGTCAAAGAGCTTGAAATTGAGGGAAGCGGACGGGCGCGCTTCCGGTCCGGATGCGCGAACGGCGAGAGCCGGTCCGCCGATCGCTCGGGCGCGGACCGATTGGGGCGGCGCCTCAAGCCCGGCCTTCGAGCAGCCTGCGGAGACGCTGCCGCTGATCGTGGTTGGTAGCGCGCCCGGGCGCAGCCAGATCGGGCTCGCGGGTTTCTATTCGCCCGCTTTGAAACACGGACTAAGGAGTCTGACATAAAGCCAACGCCAAGAAACCCGTAGCGGCGGAAGTTGATTGGCGGATTCCTCGCGTGCACCGACCGACCTTTTGATCTTCCGGTTCGAAAGCGAGTATTGCTTGGGACCCGAAGATGGTGAACTATGCCGAAGGGGCGGCCGAGAAACTTCGTGGAGGCCCGCAGCGACATCGACGGCAAATCGCTCGTCTGACTTGGTATAGGGGCGAAAGACTAATCGAACCGCCAGTAGCCGGTTCCTCCGGTTTCTCAGATAGCCGGAGTCTTAAACGAAGTTCTATCTGCAAAGCCAATGATTAGAGGCATCGGGGCGCAACGCCTCGACCTATTCTCAAACTTTAACAGTAGGACGCGCGGTTGCTTGCTGAGCCGCCGCCACGAATCGAGTGCTCCAAGTGGGCCATTTTGGTAAGCGTAATCATGCGGGATGAACCGGAAGCCGGTTACGGTGCTCAATCGCTAACCTAGAACCCACAAAGGGTGTTGGTCGACAAGACAGGACGGTGGTCATGGAAGTCGAACCGCTAAGCGAGTGTGTAACAACTCACCGCCGAATCAATTCAGCCCCGAAATGGATGGCGCTTAAGCGCCGACCTATACCCGCCGGGGCAAGTGCCAGTGCCCCGATGAGGTGAGGGCGGGGCGTCGAAAACCCGGGCGCGAGCCCGGGCGAGCTTGCAGATCTTGGTAGAAATATTCAAATGAGAACTTAAGGGAGGGAAAGGTTCCATGAACGGCACTTGCACATGGGTTAGTCGATCCTAAGAGACGGGAAGCTCCGTCTGACAGCGCCACGGGCGCGAGCTTCAAAGGAATCGGGTTAAAATTTCGAACCGGACGCGCCGACGGCAACGCTAGGGAGTCCGGAGACGCCGGGGGGGCCTCGGAAGAGTTATCTTTTTCGCTTAACGCTCGCCCACCGGAAACGGCCACCGGAGGTAGGGTCCAGCCGAAGAGCACCGCACGCCGCTGGTGTCCGGCAGCCCGCTTTGAAAATCCGGAGACCGAGTGCCGCCGCCGGTCAGACTCATAACCGCATCAGGTTCTCAAGGTGAACACCGTCGATGGAACAATGTAGGCGGAAGTCGGCAAATGGATCCGTAATTTCGGAAAAGGATTGGCTCGAGGGTCGGGCACGGGTCCCAATCCAACCCGGCTTTGCGGATCGCTCGAGCTGCCACCGCGGCGAGAGCTGGTCGCCAAGGCGGCCGGGGACGGATCGAACGGTCCTTTCGGGTTTTCCCAAGGCCGAACAATGACCAACCGGTACTTACAAGGGAATCCGAATTAAAACAAAGCATTGCGATGGTCCCTCGCGATGCTCACGCAATGTGATTTCTGCTCAATGTCAAAGTGAAGAAATTCAACCAAGCGCCGGTAAACGCGGAGTAACTATGACTTCTTATAGGTAGCCAAATGCCTCGCCATCTAATTAAGTGACGCGCATGAATGGATTAACGAGATTCCCACCGTCCCTGCTTTACTATCCAATAAACCACGCCAAGGGAACGGGCTGGCGTAATCAAAGAAGACCCTTGAGCTGACTTAGTCCGACTTTTGTGAAATGACTTGAGAGGTAGTATAGGGAGCCGAAACGCGAAAGTGAAATACCACTACTTTTAACGTTATTTTACTTATTCCGCGAGGAAGTGGGCACGCCTTTTTGATTCCAAGGTTTCACGGGCCGATCCGCCAAGACATTGTCGTGGGAGTTTGGTCAAGCACATCCGCGAAAAGATAACGCAGTGTCCTAAGATGAGCTCAACGAGAACGTAAATCTCGTGTGGAACAAAAGGGTAAAAGCTCGCTTGATTCTGATTTTCAGACGAATACGAACCGTGGAAAGCGTGGCCTTTATCGATCCTTTAGACCTTCGGAATTTGAGGAGGTGTCGTAAAAGTTACCACGTGGATAACGCTTCAGTGGCAGCCGCTCATAGCGACGCTGTTTTTTCGATCCTTCGATGTCGGCCTTTCCTATCATCAGGAAGCGTAATTCACCAAGCGTTGGATTGTTCACCCACCAGTGGAACGGAGTCGGGTTTAGACCGCCGAGACAAAGTTAGTTTTACTCATCGATGATCGCGCTGTAATAGTAATTCAACCTAGTACGAGGAACCGCTGATTCGCACAATCGGTCATCGCGCTTGGTTGAAAAGCCGCTGGCGCCTTACCGCGGCGCCGATTATGACCGAACGCTTAAGTCGAATCCGGCCAGAGCGACGCGGCGCTCGCCTCGCTTGTCGACCGCAGTAGGGACCTCCCGGCCCCGAGGCACGTGTCGAGGCTGCCCCGGGCGAAGGTCGCGGCCGCCTTGAATCGTAATTCCCATCGAGCGGGTAATCCTTTGCAGACTTAAATACGCCGACGGGTATTGTGGCGGCGAGTGGCCTTTGCTGCCACGATCCACGAGATTCAGCCCACGCCGCCGATTCGCCCCTCCCCTCACTGCACCGCCTTCTCTTGTTCTAACCCGCTTCGGAGGTTAGCCTTCATACGCCCAAGGATCGGAGGGACTTGTGTTTTTCACGAGGCTAACTCGAAATATCTAAGTGGCTGGCACAAAGGCAGCACACTCTCCTTTTCATGAGGCTAACTCGCACAAAGATTCTGTGCGATGGTTCGAAAGGAGGCTAACTCAGCCTTCGAGCGGACTTGTGTTTTTCACGAGGCTAACTTCGCAAAATCTAAGTGGTTGGCACAAAGGAGAAATTTGGCTTTTCTCCCGTAAACTCCCACCAACATCGGCTATACACCAGCCACAAATCCCACGCCTCGAAAACGCAAAATTTGGCCCTTTCGTCAAAATGGGTCCCCTCTGCTCGTAACCGCCATAAACGAGATCCGGACCTAATAGACTGCCTCCGACGGTTAACAAACGACATATCTAAAATGCCGCCCAAAATCCCCCGCCCGAAACGCCGAATTTGGGCAAAATCCGTGTGCTCAATATGGCCACGTTTTTGGGCCATTTTTGCCCAAATTTTGGGACCCCGAGCTCCGGCATAATTTCCACCACTTTTTGGTCCCATCAGATAATTCAGGTCGATATACGGCGCCCTAAAATTTCAGCCCATTCCGGTGCATATCTTACGAAGTTTTTTGTGTCCCGCTTTCCATTTTGACGATTTTAAAACTGCTTTCCAGCGCCAAAAATTGTTCCTAAGCCCGCCATCTCGTGTTCTGCGTCCGCCAAGAAAAATCTAGGCCTTCAAAGCACGCCGGACGCTTGTCCGCTGCCCATGGTGGTTTCTCGCATGACGAGGCTAATTGCAGATCCGCCCCATGGAACAGCAAGAGCGCCGAAGGACATGGCCACTTCCGCTGGAAGGAAGCCTTGCCTCGCCCAGCATTGGCATCCTCACCAGCGGCGCACCGCTAGCCACGGGCGAAGGCCTGCCTCGCGAGGGGTGCGTGCCCCGCGAGGGTGCCGTGGCGAGCCGCGAGATAGTGCCTGGCCTGCCGCAGCTGCCTGCCCTGGGCGATCGCAGCTTGCTCGCGAGCCTGCGCTGCTTGCCGCTGAGTGGGGGCTGCATGCCAAGAAGCCTTGCCTCGCCGAAGGCTGCGGGCCTTGGTGGCGAGCTGCCTGCTCGCCGAAGGCCGGCAGTTTGCCTTGTCACACCGCTGGCTACATGCCTCTCCAAAGATAGGCAGTTTGTCCATGAAAGTGCCATGCCGCCGCTGTCAGATCTTTCCAAGCTCGCGGCGCTGCGGCACGCCGAGGCTGGGCTACATCCTCGCACGAGTTCGCCGCCTTTCCTTGCGAGTGGGTGAAGCATGCCTTACTCGAAATGGGCAGCCTCAAGAAGAGTTGGCTTCCTGCGAAGGCAGCCTCACGCGCCAGCGCTATTTGCCTTGCTGAGGGTGGGCAGCCGCCCAGCGCGTGAGCCTCACATCGCTATTTCCTTGTCACATGAAGGCAGCAAGCTGCCTTGTTGCTGAAGCGCAGCCTCACAAGGCCAGCGCAGGTTGCCTTGTCACATGAAGGCATAGCCTCAAGGCCAGTATTGCCTTGCCTCTCGAAGGTAGCTTTGCCATGAAAAGTGTGTATACACAAGGCTGCAGATTATTGAGGCTACCTGGAAGTTGCTCTTAATATTCAAAAGAAGATACAAAGATTTAATGCAGCTTGAACCTTTACATGGAGGTCAAAATCACAAATCAAGATTCAAACCCACCGAGCCACCATGAATTCTTGTAACTTGGGAACAAATATTATTAAAATGGAAAAGTAAAATATAAATTAATAATAAAACAAATAATTTATGATTTCACATCGAATTGGATATTTGTTGTTGTTTTTCAGGGTCAATCAAAATTAAAACGCCTTAGGTAAAAAAATTAGGTTTAAAAAGTTCATGGTACAAAAATGTGTCAAAACATGAGAAAATGTAAAATTATGGTTCAAAAGACCCCAAGATTCCTCAGACATCCTCAGACGAGTTCACTGCCTTCCCGCGAAGCATGCCTTTACTCGAAATGGGCAGCCTCGCCAAGAGTTGCCTTCCTCGCCGCTGAAGCGCAGGCAGCCTAGCACGGCAGCATTGGTATCCTTGCGCCATGAAGCGCAGCAGCCTCGCGGCGCCAGCGCGGCGCTGCCTTGGCGGCATCGAAAGCGGCAGCTCACATGATCGTTATTTCCTTGTCACGAAGGCAGCAGCCTCGCCAGCGTTAGTTGCCTTGCATGAAAGGCTATAGCCTGCCACATCGCTATTTCCTAGCCGCTGCGAAGCTCGCTGCTGCCTTGCTGCTGGGAGTCTGGCAGCCTCGCTTCTGAAGGCAGAGCTCACATGAAGGCATTGGTTGCACAGGATCGTTATAGTCTCAGGCCAGCCTGCTGTCACATGAAGGCCAGCGCTGGCAGCCTTGCGCGCAGAGTTGGCTGCCTTTGCCGCTGCGAGAGGGGCAGCCTTTGCGACGATCGCTATTTTTGCCGCGAAGGCAGCCTCGCTACCAGCGGTGGCTACCTTGTCAGCGGCGAAAGCCTGGCGCGCATGCGAAGGCATGCCAAGCTGCTGCGCCAAGAATCGCGCTGGCTACGCTGAGATTATGCTGCGCGCTGGCTGCGCTGCGATGGCGCGCTTGCTGAGCGCTGATGGTGCCGCTGCGCATTCGCTTAATCGCGCGATGGTGCCGCTGGCGCTGCTGCGCGCGATGGTGCCGCGCAATCTTAACTGCGCGCGATGGTGCTATGGTGCCGCTTATCGCGCTGGCGGCGGGAGATGGTGCCGCCATCGTGCTGGCTGCGCGAGGGTGCCGCTGTGGTGCTTTGCTGCGCGAGGGTGCCGCTGTGGTGCTTGCTGCGCGATGGCCGCTGCGCAATCTCGCTAACTGAGCTGCTGCTGTCGCGCTGGTTGGAGATGGTGTCACATGCGCGCGATGGTGCCGGCTAATCGCGCTGATGGTGTCCGCGCGCTGTCGCGCTGGCGATGGTGCCGCCGCTATCGCTACCGTTATGGAGATGGTGCTACGCTGGCGCTGCGCGCGATGGTGCCATGGGCGCTGATGGTGCCGCCGCTACGCGATGGTGCCGCTATCGCTGGCTGGCTACGAGATGGTGCTGCTGGCTGCCGCGATGGTGCCGCTGCGCGCGGATGGTGCCGCGCTGAATCTCGCTTAACTGCGCCGCTGGTGTTGCCAGGATGGAGCTGCTGGCGCGCTGGTGTCGCGATTTTGCTGCCGGCACGCTGGCTGCTCCGCTGGTCATTTCTCGCATCGGCGGAGGTTAGTCGCATGGAAATGGCCTGCCAATGCCCACGCGCCGATGCGGTTAAAAATACCTCTTTGCCACTCTAATTTTTTTTTCTTTCGCTGAAAAATTCTTCATATTTTTCTGACCATGATGCAAAAAATCAGACCAAAATTCAATATATTTTTTTTTTTCGGGGTGGGGTCACTCAAGTATCGGGGTGTCTATTGTCGCTAGGTCAAAATTGTTCTAAGACCTCTTGGGGGTATGGATGAGGTGCCTAGGTCAGGTGGTGCCCCGCCTTTGTTGGTGTTGGCCTCACGCCTTGGTGCTTAGGTTTTGGGATGTCCGCAATGTCGCCGAGCTCGCCCTGGCCATTCCGCGATATTCCGCCAATTTGTTTTTATGGCGGAAAAATAAATGTGTGCTTTTCGTCCGACGGTGCTGGCTTGGCCTTGCTTGGTGTTTCAGACCACGGCAAATGCTTCGGCATGCGGACGCCGGCAAGGCCAGAGCTGCTGAACGGCAGGTGGCGGAGTGGTGATTGAGGGCGCCCGGCAGGTTCGGTTCGCAGGCAATCAACCGCTCAAGGCCATCCGCTTCAGCCTTTCCCTGCCGCAAGCCTTCGAGGGTTCGTTTCGGTATCCGCGTTGCTTACCAACAAAACGGAATTGCTGGTTTTCCCGCCCGCTTTGTGCCCTTCCGGTGCCGGGTGGACGCGAGGCGAGCCTGTTCTCGGCGCGGCTCGCGCCACGCTATTGGCCCACGGTCTCTCCGCCTGCTTTTCTGATGCGAATGTTGCATGGACGGAGGTCTCGGCCGATCGCCCGCTTACACGATCGCCTCCTGACGTTGAACGCATCGCGACCCGCATCTGTTGGCCGATCGACCGAAGTTCAACGGGCCACGCGAGGGACGGGTCATGCGGCGCCGGAAGGAATGCTACCGTTGATCCCCGCCAGAGTCATATGCTTGTTCAAAGATTAAGCCATGCATGTGTATGAACTAATTCGCATCGGTGAAACCGCGAATGGCTCATTAAATCGCTTATAGTTTGTTTGATGGTATTTGCTACCTGATAACCGTAGTAATTTAGAGCTAATACGCGCACCAAACCCTCGACTTTGAAGGGATGCATTTATTAGATAAAGGTCGACGCGGCTCGCCTGCTGTTCGATGATTCATGATAACTCGACGGATCGCAACCGTGTCCGACGCATCATTCAAATTTCTGCCCTATCAACTTTCACGGTAGGATAGAGGCCTACCATGGTGGTGACGGTGACGAGAATTAGGTTCGATTCCCAGAGGGAGCCCGGAAACGGCTACCACATCCAAGGAAGGCAAAGAAAGCGAAATTACCCAACTCGGCTACACGGGAGGTAGTGACAATAAATAACAATACCGGCTCTATGAGTCCGTAATCGAATGAGTACAATCTAACCCTTTAACGAGGATCCATCGAGGGGTCTGTGCCAAGGGTAATTCCAGCTCCAATAGCGAGTATTTAAGTTGTTGCGAAAAGCTCAGAGTTGACTCTTTGGGTCGGCTTTCGCTGGTGCCCTTGCCTCACGGCTGATGCGCTCGGCCTTAATCGCCGGTCACACTGCACCGCATTTAAGAAATTAGAGTGCTCAAAGCAAGCCACGCTCAGATACATTAGTATGGGATAACATCATAGGATTTCGTCGTCCTATTCTGCTATTTTCGGATCGGAGTAATGATTACTTGGGGCATTCAGATTATAGTCGAGGTGAAATTTTGGATTTATGAAAGATTTAACAATCGCGAAAAGCATTTGCCAAGGATGTTTTCATTAATCAAGAACGAAAGTCGGGGTCAAGACGATCGACACCGCCCTAGTCTCAACCATAAACGATGCCGTGGATCAAATGCGGATGTTACTTTTTGTGACTACCGGCACCTTATGAGAAATCAAAGTCTTTGGGTTCCGGGGAGTATGGTCGCAAGGCTTGAAACTTAAAGCGAATTGACGGTAAGGGCACCATCAGGAGCGGGAGCGCTTTAATTCCGACTCAACACGGGAAACTTACCAGTCCGCACATAGTAAGGATTGATGATCGAGAGCTCTTTCTTTGATTCTAATACGGGTGCATGGCCGTTTTAGTTGGGGGAGCGATTTGTCTCGTTAATTCTAACTAACGAGACCTCACCGCTAATCCAGCTACGCGGAGGTATCCCTCCGTGGCCGCTTTCAGAGGACTATGCGGCCGCTTAGGCCAAGGAAGCTCGAGGCAATAATGTCCGTGATGCCCTTAGATGTTCGGGTCAGACGCTGCTAATCGGTATTCAACGAGTTCCATAGCCCCGATGTGCCCGTAATCTTTTGAAATTTCATCGTGATGGGATAGATCATTGCAATTGTTGGTCTTCAACGAGGAATTCAGTAAGCCGCGAGTCATCACCTGCTGACTACGCCCCGCCTCTTTTGTACACACCGCCCGTCGCTTCCCACCGAATGGTCCGGAAGCATGTTCGGATCGCTGGCGACGCGGGCGGTTCGCTGCTCCGACGTCCGCGAGAAGTCCACCGAACCTCATTTAGAGAAGGAGAAGTCGAATAAGGTTTCCGGTAGTGAACTCCGCGGCGATCATTGTCGAAACCCGCCAGAACGCACTCCGCTGAACCGCGATATCACCGCATGGGAGGGGGACGCGTCCGCAGCGGGCGCTTCCTTCGCCCCACGCCGCTGGGAGAGGGACTCGCCCCGCTTCCCGGGGCGAAACAATTCGAACTCCTGCCGCGATCGCGCTAAGGAAATCTAACGAGAGCACGCCTCCGCTGTCTCGAGACGGTGGCAAAACATGCGGGCGCCTTCTTCGTTACATGTATCCAAACGATTTCTAATTTCAACGGATATCTTGGCCTCGTGATCGATGAAGAACGAAGCGAAATGCGATACTTGGTGAATTGCAGAATCCCGTGAACCATCGAAGTCTTTGAACGCTAAGTCGCGCCTTGCCTATTAGGGCCGAGGGCATCGCCCGCCTGGTGTCACGATCGTGTTCTACCCCACCCCCTGCAAACCACAGCAATGGCCCCGGTGGCGGAGATTGGCCTCCGATACCGCCATTGCTATTCCAATATATAGTCTCCGATCAAGCCAAGCGCGAAGCACGCGGTGGTGGAACAAAGCTCTCGAGCCTCTGCCATAGGCCTGGCGTGTGGACTTCATAATTGACTTCAAGTTCACAGAAGCGCCGCATTGGCGAATTCTGTGTCAAAGTGATTACCATGAAGCTTTTAAGGATATCATTGTTGGAGGAAAGAAACTTACCAGATTCCCTTAGACCCAAGAACGAACCTAAGAGCCTTTTGAAAATCGGGCGCCTGGGCCTCGAATTAGTTCGGAGAAGGCCCTCACGGGCGGACTCGGCCCAAGTCCCCCGGAAAGGGGCGCCGAGAGTGAGAGCCTGCTGCCTCCTCGCCTGCACCACGAGGCGCCTCATGAAGCTCGGGTTGTTTGGGAATGCAGCCAAATCGGGCGGTAAATTGGCCCAAGGCTAACATACGGGCGAGAGACCGATAGCAAAACAAGTACCGGGCGAGGAAAGATGAAAAGGACTTTGAAAAGAGAGTCAAGAGTGCTTGAAATTGTCCGGAGTGAAGCGGACGTGGCGATGCCACGCCTTGGATGCAAGTGAACGGCGAGCCGGGTCCGCCGATCGGGGCGCTGGACCGATGCGGATTGCAAGGGCGCGCTGCCCGCCTTCGACAAGCCTGGAGACGCTGCCGCTGCGATCGCGGGCTGGGTACAGCCCGGCGTGAGCCACAGATTCCAAGGCCTTCGCAGATCGGGTTACCGCGTTTCTACCATTCGCCCGGCCAAACACGGACCAAGGAGTCTCGACATAAAGGTAAGCGAAGCCAACGGCCAAGAAACCTGGCGCAAGGAAGTTCGATTGATGTCTCGCGTGCACCGTCAATCGATTACCTCATCTTCCGGAGAAGGGTTCGAAAGGTGAGTAATAATATGACCACGGAAGATGGAACTATGCTCGAAGCGGGCGGCTGCAGGAAATCCCCTAGGTGCTGTAGGTAGAAAGAAGCAGAATTGATTAACTTTAGTAAATATGTAACTGAACGAAGTACAATGAT